>CAUYPK010022878.1:0-30189 GCA_963574355.1 Loris lydekkerianus
CCCACCACGACCCCCCCCTTCTTTACCTCCCCCACACACCAAAAAAAAAAAAAAAATTAAAAAAAAAAAAAAAAAAAAAAAAAAAAAAAGATGTACAAATGTATTTCATTTAATGTGTATACACTAGATCCTTCAGAATGAAAACTCCCCAGGGTTTTTTTAATGGAGAAAATTTGGTGCTAAGCAAACACACCTCACAAGAAATACTAAAGTAAGTTCTTTGGACTAAAGGCAAATGATCCTAAACAATAATGTAAATCTATATAAAAACAGAACACTAGTAAAGGTGATTATATAATTAGAGAGTATAAATGTATATTCTTTTTTTCTCAACTAATTTAAAAAGAAATTATATAAACCAATGTGTATATGTAAATGCATTGTGGGGCATATATGTAGAATGTAATATATTTCCTAGTAACAACACAAAGGAAATGGGAGGGGGGAACAAAGTTATACTGGTGTGAGGACTTAATGCCAGATGGTAACCCAAAGCCACAGGAACAAATGAAAACAACCAGAAATAGTAAAAACAAGGTTAATATCACAAACATTATAAATATATATATTCTCTATTTTCCTCTTGTATATATACTCATCCCTCAGTATCCAGAGGGTATTGGTTCCAGGACTTCCTATAGATAACAAAATCTGTAAATGTTCAAGTCCTTTATATAAAATGGCATAATATTTACAACTAATTTACACCATCTTCCTATACTGGGTCAACCGTTTATATCTGTGGTTTTCATTTCCATGAATTCAACCTACTGCAGATTAATATCTTTATCTACATATAGATAGAAGTTGAACTACAGTGGCAGATGTTAGATACAAAAGGCTACATATTAAAAGGTTTTATTTATATGAAATGTGAAGAATAGGCAAATCCTTAGAAAAGAGATTAGGTTGCCAGGAGCTGGCAGAGGAAGGAGGGTGAATGACTAACAACAGATAAGAAATTTCTTGTGATGAGGTGAAAATACTCCTGAATTAGAGTGTGATTGATTGCACATTCTATAAATACACTAAAAACCATTGAATTACACAACTTTAAAGGTGCAATTTTATGGCATGTTAATTACATATCAACAGAGCGACTATAAAACTTTTTAAAAACAATAACAAATTCAAAAGTGATTAAACATTTAAATGTCAAATGAATCCATAAGGAAAATATGGGAGAATTTCAAAAATAATATGGGAGTAGAAAAGTCCTTTTAAATGCCACTAAAAGACAGAAACAAATAAAGTCTTAATAAATACTTCTGCATACAAAATTTGAGTCTCCTGTACATGAAAATGTACTGAACAAAATTAAAGGCAAAAATATGGTAAACCCTCTATTACCATGTTATTCCACATTGTATTTTGGTAATAGCCAACACAATTAGACAAGAGAAAAATATTAGAGAAATAAAAATTAGAAAAAGGAGGTAACACTGCTTGAAGGCTATATAAAAACTCAAGTAAATCAATTTTTAGAAAACTACATGGAGTAACAGAATTTAATGAGGTAACAGCATAAATGTTATTAATAAATATATAGTAATTAGTAGCTTTTATATATACAAGCATCAACCAGTTAGAAAATGTAGTAAAATTAAAAGAGCCCATTATGATTTCAATAAAAAGATTACTCAGGAATAAACTTAAGAAATTGGTGAAACTTACAAGACAATTTTATGTTCCTAAGACATAACAATATAAGTTTAAGCAAATGACAAAACAATAGATAAGAATACAAATTTCATTCCTTCCTAAGTATTTATAAACTTAATGTGTATTCACAATAAAGATGTCAATATTTTTTTTATTTTGTTTTGAACGCCACAAGCCAAGTTTAGAGTTCACATGGAAAAATAAAAAGACCCAGAAAAATCTGGGGAATAAAAAAAAAAAGAAAGGGTGACCTACCCCTCTGGACATTTAAATATCAGGATAGTGGTTAAATCTGGGGACAAAAAATAGCTGGGCGTTGTGGCAGGCACCTATGGTCCCAGCAACTTGGGAGGCAAAGGCAGGAGAATCACTTGAACCCAGGAGTTTGAGGTTGCTGTGAGCTCTGATGCTACCGCACTCTACTCAGGGCGACAGCTTGAGGCTCTGTCTCAAAAAAAAAAAAAAAAGAAAGAAAGATCAATGTCCTCATTAAAGCAACTGGTGTAAATGTTGAACCTTTTGGGCTTGGCTTGTTTGCAAAGTTCCTGGCCAATGTCAACATCAGGTGCGCCTCATAGCAATGTAAGAACCTGGTAGACCTGCTCCAGCAGCTGATGCCGCACCAGCAGGACATTCTTTCCCCCAACTGCTGCTGCCCCAGCTGAGGAGAAGAAAGTGGAAGCAAAAAAAGAAGAATCCGAGGAGTCTGAAGATGACATGGACTTTTGGTCTTTTTTGACTAAATCTCTTTTAGTCAAATGTTCAATAAAAAGTTGAACTCTTAAAAAAATTATAAAACATATTAGAAGTCTGGGGAGGCGCCTATGGCTCAGTGAGTGGGGCACCGGCCCCATATACAGAGGGTGGCAGGTTCAAACCCGGCCCTGGCCAAACTGCAACAAAAGATAGCTGGGCGTTGTGGTATGTGCCTTTGGTCCCAGCTACTGGGGAGGCTGAGGCAAGAGAACTGCCTAAGCCCAAGAGCTGGAAGTTGCTGTGAGCTGTGACAACACAGCACTCTACTGAGGGCAGAAAAAATATATATATTACAAGTCTGAATTATTAAAACTGTGTGGCACTAATGTATGAAAAGATAGACTGACTAATAGAACAGAACTTCCAGAAATAGGCCAAATGTCTAACATAATTTATAACTTATAAGCAATGAAGCTGGTGAAGGAAATAAGTAGGGAAAATGTAGAACATTCAGTAAGTGGCATTGGGGCTAGTGGATATTCATTTTTTTATTTTAAAGAGTTGGGTCCTTCTAGATAAGAATAAACTCTACATTTATCAAAAATTTAAATGTAAAAGGATGAATCTATAAGCCACTACAAATAAACATGGAAAAATATTTTTATTGTCTCATATTGGGAAAAATCATTTTAGCTATGTTTGAAAATTCAGAAATAATTAAAGATTTATAAATTTAATTCCATCAGAAAAACTTCTTCATGGCAAAAAAATTGCATATGAAAAGTCAAAAGAAACATACATTATGGAAAATCTTTCACATCATATATAAAAAGTCACTACAAATCAAGGTAAAAAGACTAACATTTTAAAATAAATGGGCACAGAATATAACAAATTTAAAGGAGAGAAAACAACAAATGGCTGTTACATATATGTAATGATGGTTGTTTTCACTTTTAATAAGAGAAATACAATACTACACTGAGCTGCCATTATCCATGTGTCAGATTGGCATAAATTTAAATGAGTATATGCTTATTGTTCAGGCTGTTGGAAAATACTCCATCCCATACTTTGGTGATGGGTATATAACTTGGTTAAAACACCCATGGAGAGCAATATGGCAGTATCTATCAAGAATATGCAGGACGGCGGCTGTGGCTCAAAGAAGTTGGGCGCCGGCCCCATATGCTGGAGGTGGTAGGTTCAAACCCAGCCCCGGCCAGAAACTGCAAAAAAAAAAAAAAAAGAATACGCATATACCCTTTGGCCTGGCAATCATATTTTCCAATGGCACATGGGCAGTGGCACATGGGCAATATGATCGCTATCCAAGATGATTCATTGTAGCAGTGTTTGGCAATCGCCAATACTGGAAACATCATAAAATGTTCATCAGAAACTGGCTAAATATTTAAGGTATATCCGTATAACAGAATACTAAGGAATTAAAAGGCAACTGTATTTCTTAATATGAAAACAAATAGAGAAAGATGTGGAAAAGTGGGAATAATATGTTAACCTTTGGACAAAAATGAGGAGAATTAAGATTATAGATTCATTTATGCATAAAACTCTGAAATGGTACTCTGGAAGAATTTTACATGGTTATCGGTGTGAAAACTGAAAATATGGGGGACAGAGAGAAGTGTTCACTACATATATATATAGGGTATATATACATATGAGACAGAGAGAAGTGTTCACTGTATACACACACAGTGTCCATAAAGTTCGTGTACAATTTAAAACAGACAACTATTTAAAATTACACATGAACTTTATGGACACCCTGTATATTGATTTTTTGACTAGGTGAATATATTGCCTATATATTGTTTATTTAGAGACAGGGTCTCACTTTGTCACCCAGGCTGGAAAGCAGTGCCGTGAGCATAGATAGCTCACTGTAACCTTGAACGCTTGGTCTCAAGCATTCTTGGCCTCCTGCCTGGCCTCCCAAAGAGCTGGGATTATAAACCTGAGTCACAATGCTCAGCTCAAGACATTTTTTAAAATTCAAAAATAAAATAAACTTACAGAACTAATGGAAGAATATAAATAAAAACATTTTAAGAAAAACTGTTGACAAAATAAAAACATTAATTTTTGAGAACAAATCTATAACACAGACACAAACATGTCCTACACATAAGAAAGAAAAAGATCAATAAGCACACAGGCGAAAAAAGCATAGAACATACACAAACAATTCACAAGAAAGAAAGAATATTAAAGAAGGTAAAGGTATCAAACTATGCTCATGCTCATTTGTGGATGATAAATTCAATACTCAAATTGATCAAATAATCAATGAATAAAGCATTTGACCAAATTACTCAGTTGGCAGAGTTAGGGGAAAATAAGCCCTCTTATGTCGTAAGTGAGACCAGTTGAGAGGCGATAGAGTATAACAGTTTCGGAGCCTCACTCTGTGGGTATGGATGCTGAGTGTATAAACTCTGACAAGTTATTCTTTCTGTGTCCCAGTTTTATTATTCATAAAAGATGGATTGTAATATATCTACTTCATAAATTTGTTGAGAAGATTAAAACACATAATCCAAGTAAAGTGCTTAATGCCTGCCACAGAGTAAGCACTCAATAAATAAGCACTATTTGGTTGAGCATGCTGATATGCACCTGTAGTACCAGCAAAGGAGGTTGAGGCTGGAAGATCACTTGAACCCAGGAATTGGAGTCCAGCCTGGGCAACATAGTGAGGCTCCCAACTCTAAAAAACAACAACAAAAAATCACTGTATTACTACCAATATGAAAGGCACGTTGGCAATAGCTGTCATAAATTTTAAGTGCACATATCCTTTAAACTTGCCATTCCTTGTGTATATACCATTCAAAGAAAAGGAGAACAAAGCAGGGTTGAAGGCATCAATTAGAAAATAAAACTTTCATGGCTTGGCGCTTATAGCTCAAGTGGCTAGGGCACCAGCCACATACACTGGAGCTGGTGGGTTTGAATCCAGCCTGGGCCTACCAACCAACCAACCAAAAAATAACCATGCATTATGGTGGGTGCCTGTAATCCCAGCTACTTGGGAGACTGAGGCAAGAGAATTGCTTAAGTCCAAGAGTTGGAGGTTGCTGTGAGCTGTGACACCACAGCACTCTACCCAGGGTGACAGCTTGAGACTCTGTCTCAAATAAATAAATAAAATTAAATAAAACTTTTCACATTTATACTCAATAGTGCAGACCCTTCAATACATCAGTTACACATTTATCTTACTTAATCCTTATAACTTGACATGGTGCCTATCAGTTACCATTCAAGAATACTATATGTATTAGTTATCTATCAGAGCATATAAAATTACCTCAAAATTTAGTAGGTATTATCTATTAGTCTGTAGATTTGGGATAGGATCTCTTGGCTGCAGCCAATTTGAAGGTTTAATTGGAGCTGGAGGATCTGCTCTCAAGATGTGCTTTCAGTCATATGGCTGTTAACAAGAGGCCTTAGTTCCTCCCAATGTTGGCCTCTCAAGGGTCTCCTTGAGGTTCCTCAAGACATGGTGACTAGTTCCTTTAAGAGCATGTAATTCAGGCCAGGTGCAGTGGTTCATGCCTGTAATCCTAGCACTCAGAGAAGCTGAGGTGGGAGGATTGCTTGAGTTGAGGACTACGAGAACAGCTTAAGCAAGAGCAAGACCCCCTTCTCTACTAAAAATATAAAAATTAGGGGGTGGCACCTGTGACTCAAAGAAGTAGGGCACTGGCCTCATATGACGGAGGTGGCAGGTTCAAACCCAGCCCTGGCCAAAACTGCAAAAAATAAAATAAAATAAAATTAGCTAGTCACTGTGATGGGTGCCTATAGTTCCAGCTAGTCAGGAGGCTGAGGCAGGAGGATCTCTAGAACACAGGAATTTTAGGTTGCAATGAGTCAAAATGATGCCACTGCACTCTACCTAGGACAACGGAGGGAAACTGTGTCTCCAAATAAAGTAAGTAATTCAAGAGTGGGAGCCAGGAGAAAGCTATCCTTCTCATGACTTAACCTTGTAAATTACATAGTGTTATCTTTGACATTTTCGTTTTTAGAAACCAGTCACCAATCTGCTTACCTTCAGGAACAGAGGTGTTATACTATACCTTTTGAAAGAAGGAATATGAAAGACTTTGCAAGTATTTTTTAAAACAACCACAAAACATAATTGTTCTAGGTTCACACAGGTGCTGAGTGTCAAAGAAAAAACCCAAATCCAGGTGCTAAAATCTATGGTAAGTTCTAAAATCTCAAAAGCTTACAACAGTAAACTCTTATTCTTCAATCATGAATCTCCAATTTGCCATGCCTGTACTAGGCTTTCTTGGACTCAGCTTGATTTTTTTCTCAAGCTACAGCTGAGGTTGAGATCTGTTCTACTGGTTTTCTCATTGGGGTTGCATTCTGGAGAATCAGCATTATCTGGGGCAGTTGTGGCCTTGGTAGAAGTAAGAAGCTCAAGTAGGTGAAGTGGAAACATGATACTTTGTGAAGTCTGATTGAAATTAGCACACTGTCACTTCTCACACTCCATTGACATTCCATTAAAATTGATGGGGCATAATGTATCTATTCCTACAGGACACATGCTGAAGACCAGGAAACATAACCTTGTGTTGTCAAGGGAGTAGTTGAAACAATAATATATATAATCTATGAAAACTACACTGGAAAACCAGAAGATAGAAGAAAGTGAGACTTGACATGTTAAAGGGGTTGCTAGTGATGTGTTGTTCTACAATTATCTACAATATTTGTAAAAAAAAAAAAAAAAAAAAAAAAATTGTGAACATATGACATTGCTACATTCATTTAATCAACAACTATTTATTATATACCTACTATGTGTCTAGAGATATTTTAAATGCTTAGGATGCATCAATTAACAAGACACACACATGTTCCTGCCTTTCTGGAGTCTTTCTAGCTCATTGTCTAGTTCATTTGAAAGAAGGAATATGAAAGACTTTGCAGGTATTTTCTGATGACAATGAACTTGATAAGTAAATCATGAAATATGTTAGAAGGTGATAAAATGATACTTTATAAAAATTGAAGAAGCTGGGTGCAGTGGGTCATGCCTATAATCCTAGCACTCTGGGAGGCCAAGGTGGGTGGATTGCTTGAGCTCAGGAGCAAACTGAGCAAGAGCGAGACCCCGTCTCTACTAAAAATAGAAAAAAAAACAAAAACAAAAAAGCTGGTCAGGCGTGGTGGTGCATGCCTGTAGTCCCAGGTACTCAAGATGCTGAGGCAAGAGGATTGCTTGAACCTAGGAGTTTGAGGTTGCTATGAGCTATGATGACACTATGGCAGAGTAGAAAAACAAAATAAAACGGAAACCTGAATAGGCTATGGGGACACTGGGGAGGATGAGGAGGATCAGGAATGCTAGTGTGTGAAGGACAGGTTCCATATTCACAAAAGTGTTTAAAATAGGCCTTATTGAAAGAGTGGCATTTGAGTGGAGACTTAAAAAGAGGTAAGGAAGTTAGCCAAGTAGATTATTCTAGGAAGATGCTAGAGCAGATGCCATGAGTGGGTGTTTGCTGGTATATTCAAGAAACAGAAAGGAGGCCAGTATGATTGAATAGTCTCCTGTGGGGGCAGGAATGGGAGGTGAGATCAGAAAGGATAATAAGAAGCCAGTGGGTATTGAGCCTTGTCCACTTCCATAAGGGTTTGGGCTGTTAATTTTGGTGACATGGAAAACATTGCAGAATTTTGAGTGGGAGAATGTATGTGATCTGACTTAGATTTTAAAAGGATTTTGTAAAGGGTTACTATAACAACTGAATGTTGGAATGAGACTACAGGGAGCAAAAGCAGAGGCAGAGACTCACTTGCAGGCTTCTGTGGTAATTATGGGAGAAGCAATTGTGGCTTGGATCAGGATGGCAGCAGTGGAGGTGGTAAGATATGACCAGCTTCTGAATTTACCTTGAAGGTAGACCACAGATGAAAATGTAGCATGTGAAAATAGAAAGTACTAGAGCGGCGCCTGTGGCTCAAGGAGTTGGGCACCGGCCCCTTATATGGGAGGTGGCAGGTTCAAACCCAGCCCTGGCCTTGGCCAAAAAACAAAAACAGAAAATAGAAAGTACTGTATTTCTCAGGCTCTGCAAAGGCAAAGGCAATGTCTTGTTCATCTTCAATTTCTTGCTGTGTAAGCACAAACATGACATTAACAGTTGGGTTTGTGGAATGAATGGTTGTAAATATAAAACTTGTTTAGAAATAAGGAAAGACTGGCATTTCTAGAAGCAGGCATGCAGGGTGGCACCCATAGCTCAGTGAGTAGGGTGCCAGTCACATACACCAGGGCTGGTGGGTTCAAACCTGGCTTGGGCCAGCTAAAGCAATACTGACAATTGCAACAACAAAAAATAGCCAGACGGTGTGGCAGGCACCTGTAGTCACAGCTACTTGGGAGGATGAGGCAAGAGAATTGCTTAAGCCCAAGAATTTGAGGTTGCTGTGAGCTGTGATACCACAGCACTCTACCCAGGGTGACAGCTTGAGATTCTGTCTCAAAAAAAAAAAAAAAAAAAAAAAAAAAGGCAGGTATGCAAATACTTTGTGTTCTTAATAATACAAAAGGACAAGTTGACTCAATTTCCAGACTCACTCATTTAAAGAGGAACTCTGCTGGGTGTTGAGATTACAATGGAGAGCCAGTCATACATCTCGTCTCTCTCTCAGCCCCACACCAGTCTTTTATACCGTGCTATAACTGGGTCTGGAAGGCTGAAAACTCTATTTCCCAGTCTCTGCCTACAGGCAGAATTGGTAGGGAAGAAAGGAAGAAAATGGTTATAGAGTTTTTAACGTGTTAGTTAATATATGAATCTATAGTTATTTTCTGACAGTTTGAAAATTACGTATTATCTGTTTAAGAATTCACTCAGACAAAAGGAATAATCATATAGTTTATTACTTGTATACAAATAAGTTACATTAGGATTATTTATTTTCCTAAAACCCTGAAAACCTTGAAGTACCAACCTTAGAAATTGCAATAAAAACTGGAATTTGGAAAGGTGTGTGGAGGATTTTGAATAATGATCAGATTTAACAAAATACATAGAATAAGTAGGAATAGATCACAATGTTCAATCATTAATTGGGAAAAGAGACTAGGAAATCTTGCTATGTCTGAACTCCAGGGTCTTAGGTTAATTTTGTAAATAAAGGACTGCTATAGCCAGAGAAACCAAGTGAGAGGTATGAATACATACAAAAATGAAAGGGTATTTCTATAATAAGGGAAAGTGATACATTAACCAAAAAAGTTCACAAGAAAGGGCAGTGCCTGTGGCTCAAAGGAGTAGGGCACCAGCCCCTTTTGCCGGAGGTGGCGGGTTCAAACCCAGCCCTGGCCAAAATAAAAAAAATAAAAAAATAAAATTCACAAGAAGGTAGTCATCCTAAAGAATTTCTGCAGTAGCAATTCCATTTGAAATGCATACTACTTATACAAAGCTGACTGGAAAAAAAGTTTCTTCATTTGAATCTGTAAGACCTAATTTTGACTAACATGAGGAAAAACAAAATATGGACTAAAAAGAGTGTTTAGAGAAAAGTAAATAAACTAAGTTTACTTACTGGTTCAAATCCCCATCATGAATAACTGAGATGGTACCACACAGATTTTGGAAATTAATACCGTCATGTAGTTACAGGACCTTTGTAAAATATAGTCTTTATTATTAAACTATTATAATTGCATTACATCGAAGCTTCAACTAACAAAAGGTCCAATCTTCATTTCTTTATCAAGTATTAACATCTTCAGACTATTCACATAGCTCTTCTTACTGATATAAGAGATCCTCAAAACTCTGAGGTGAATTTGTCACTCTTTCCTTTTTTTTCCCCCACTAAAGAGAGAAGCAGAGAAAGTCTTTTTGCAGGACTATTCATCAAAAGTTCTTTTCATTATAACCATTCATTCTACCCAAGCAGAAAAAATACTATAACCACCGATTTATTCAAGCAAAGGAAGAAAAAAGAAAATAGAGGGTTTCTGCATTGCTTCAGTGAAATAAAATAGAATGGCCAGTGAGTCAACATGAAAATTCTTGAAGTCAATTTAAGAAAGCATGAAAAGTGGCATTTTATTATACTTTACATATTGTTTATATCTTAACAAGTAGTTTACTAGGTCTGATTTCATCTGAAATTAACTTTTTGACCTTCCTTTCCTATAGGCTAGAGATACATCCATTTTATAAATTCCTTATTTATAAACTCACCTTTGTTTTCTTCAGAAATGGGGCAACTAAAAGACTATCAGCGAAATAATTTTTTTATTTGAAATTACACAATACTGCCAGATAAAGCTTCCAAGACAATACTTTGATCATAAAAGGTCAGTGGCTTCCTGATTGAATAAAGTTTAAACTCCTTGTTCCTGGCACTGAAGGCCCCTGCAATCTACCTATCTCATCAAACTCCTTATTTGCTAAATTTGACAAAGTTGCTGTGAATCTTTTCAGCTCTTTTAACATGACATCTCATCTATGTAGTTATAACAGCTGGGAGTAATTTTTTCCTTCTCTGAAATTCTACAGGCCTCACTTTACCACTTACAAGGCAATCATTACACCAGCATATTTGTGTGCAAGTCTTATCAACCATATCATACTAAAGTCCTAAGCCCAAGCATGTACATACATGTATATGTACACACACACACACACACATGCACATGGATAATTAGAGGCTTTCTCCCGTCCCCTGTCTAGCATAGCAGGCACTCAAAAGTACTTTCTTACAGTATTTCCCTCTCTTACAGAGAAAACATTTTTAGGTTTGGAAGGAGCAGAAAGATTGAAAAGAGGCACAGTGGTCCTTTGTTAATCCATTAAGTTATATTTGTGTAATGCTTTCTGGTTTGTAAAAGTCTTTCACACATATCTCTTGATGTAACATCAGAAACAAATACCCAAGAAAAATGAACAGAGTTGTTTACTAATGAGTTTGGGTGTTTAAGATTGTGAATATTAGCAACTATTTAGAAAAATGAAACCTTAAAGGAGAAGTGGCTGGCTTTGTGGAGATAACAAAAATAAGGTTAATTTCAAAGGAAATTTTAAAAAGCCTAGAAAGGTGGAGAAAAGTCTACAGAACTTTGGAAAGCTAAAGTAGTTTAAATTAGACTGAAACACGGGGGTAATAAAGATAATAAAAGATTGCAGGGAATTAATACAGGCAGAGCCGTATGGTTTTTAAAGTCCCTATTCGGCCTGTGATAGTTCAGAGCAGGAATCCAGAAAGGATACTTGACAATAGACATGAACACTATGCTGGTGATTGAATTTCATCAGAAGCAGAATCCATTCATGCCAGAGTCTGGCAGTGTTGGAAGCTGGTAATATGTACTCAAGCACCAGGGAAGAAAAACAGTCTTTAAAGAATGAGGACGATTTGGGTAAAAACAGAAGACATCAAAATATTTCTTAGGATTAACTCACAAGTTTGAATCTTGACTCAACATGTTGATAATTTGGATATTGTAGAATCCTTTTCAGGATTTCCGATGTGTCTCAACAGACACATTTTTCTCCTACCACCCATATTTGGACTGCTATCCACTAGCTGCCTCTAACCTGGTCTTCCTATCCCCAAGGGACAGGGCAGTTTCAAACCGTGTATAATAATTATACATATTTGGTGTGACTCCTCTGACCTGGAGGGAGTTTAAGTTTAGTTGGCATAAGCCTAGATGCATAGTTGGGTACAAATCGGGAAGAAGGACACAGGCAATGTCTTAGCATTTGGTTAGGCCTAAGATAAAGATGTTACGTGTTACAGAATTTATATCAAAATTCATAATCATTTTGAACTGATTTGAGAAACTGATTTTTATTTCCCTAAATGTAAAAGATTTCTCCCTAAAGAATAGCAAAATTAATGCAAATTAACATAATTAACATTGATGAAAAAATTGAGTTCTATGGATGAACAGTCTCATATGTCTTAATGACAAAGAAGCTGTTTAAGGCATTCTTACTGTACATACTATCCTGGTGAAGAAATAAGGATTCCCACACTCCAACTCTGACAACAGTATGTAGTTGGCAACAAATATACTAGATTGACACAATTTAGAACCTCAGAGAATTAGACATGAAAGCAAATGGCAAAAGTTAGAAATCTAGAAAGTATTAGATTTCAGAGCTGTGAAGGTCATTTTACTGGTATCTAATAAATGTTTCTTAGCACCTATATGCAAGGCACAAAGGGGGTGGGATAAAAAAACCCTCATGAATCTGACCAAGGATTATGAAGGACTCATTATAGGCAAAATGAATGAATGGTCAGGACAGCAGCTCCCCAAATCAGAGCTACCTAACCAGGAGACATCATAAAGTGTTGGCTGAGGGATGTTAGCCACTCTGGAATGACTAATAAGTCCAGTAAGAACAAACCATTTCAGGTCTTACCTCCTCCAGACAACACTCTCATGACCTCCTATTAAAGAATTTATTTCCCAATCACTTTCTAGAATACAGAAGACAATTCTTCTCAGCCAGATGGTATTTTCTAACACCTGATGATGTGGAGTGGTAATAAATCCCCACACCCACAAATTCTATAACCAGTAAGGGCTGCAGGGTGGCTTCAGTTCAATGATTCATGGGCACTAAATTTGCCATGTATGCATGGGTCACTGTGACAGAATTTTTTTCCCTACATGGCTTCTCTGATGTTGAACAAGGTATGATGTTCGTGTGAAGCCTTTTCCACATGTGTCACACTGATAAGGTTTTTCACCAGTGTGGATTTTTTGATGTTCAATAAGGCTTCTATTCTGAGTGAAACTTCTTTCACACTCATTACATTTATAGGACACAGGAGCTTCAACGTTTTCCCACTGGCTTTCCATCCTACCCTGACTTTCCCAAGCCTCTCTATGCTCAGGATTCTGAACATTTTTATTGCCATGGATCCTCTGATGTCTCAGGAGATGTGAATTCCGCCTAAAGGTTTTGCCACACATGTTACACTGGTATGGCTTCTCCCCGGTGTGAATTTTGTGATGTTCAAGGAGGCTGCAGCTCTGGCTGAAAGTCTTCCCACAGTCATCACACTCATAAGGCTTCTCCCCAGTGTGGGTTCTCTGGTGTTTGATAAGGTTGGAGCTGTGACTGAAGACCTTGCCACATTCTTCACACTCATATGGCTTCTCACCAGTGTGGACTCTCTGATGAATGACAAGGGCAGAGCTCCCGATGAAGGTCTTCCCGCAGTCCTCACATTCGTAGGGTTTCTCTCCAGTGTGGATTCGCATGTGTTTAGTCAGGCCCGAACTCTGAGCAAAACTCTTTCCACATTCATGGCAATAATGTCGCCTCCCCACTGTGGCAGTTTTCTGCTTTCTTTGCAGCCTGCCCTCCTGTTCACCAGCTTCAGCATAGGTCGGAATCGCGACAGTGTCTTCACTCAGGTGGCACAGTATCTGCCCAGGCTGTTTTTCTGGAAGTTCCTCAGCTGGAGGTAAGTCCCTGATCTTAGTCTGTATCTCACCACCTGAAACAATAAATGGTCAGCAATTGTCAGTTATGCTCTGCGTTAGGAGAACTTAGGTGCTAAAGGGGCTGAGCAGAAGACAACAGTAAACAGGGCAAGAGCAGGATTTCTGAAGCAGTCTGTAAGAAACAGTGAAAGCAGAGACTCAGAAATTGGTCCTCAGTCAATGATATAAGCATTATCTCTAACTGTGCCCCAGGCAGAGGCAGAGTCCCCAAACAGAACTGGCTTCAGTGCTGGGAGGTCTGGCTACAGCCCCTACTGTCTCGCCAACAGGCAAGTCAGGCTGTCTTCTGTGCCTCTGCATGCTCATCTTTGAGGACAGCATCCATAGTCAATGTCTAAGGTCATTCTAATTCCCACATTCTGACTCTATAGCCCATTTCCTGAAGAGGCCTCTTGGCTTTCCTCTTCTGTCAGGGCCAGGAACAGGAGGGGAGAGGAGGAAATCAACATTTACTGAGCATCTATTATGACTCAGACCTGGACTAAGGCTGTGGCTGCTTCATCTCGTTTCACCTGACTAACACATTGGCAGGGCAGAGAAGAAGGCAAGGCCAGAAGGGGGTAAGGAACCAGTTATGATAGTAATAGGCTGTCAGAAATGGTGATTCTAAATCCAAACAAAATGGGGCCCAATAGTTCTAATACACAAAGAATGCTAAGAAACTTAAGAGAAATTATTGCCTATTAGTCTTACCCAGAGGGACCAGACTGTCATGGTTCACTTGAGATGAATCCCGCTGTGTCCACCCAGGAGAGAGGGTCAGGGCCACATCTTCCATTTTCAACATCCCCTAAAACAATAAATAATTCTATCCTTTTGCCCAAAATCACCCTCAAAACTGGATATATGCAAAGAAGTAACATTCCCTATACAGGGACTCTATAAAACAGCAAGTGTGGCCCACCCACACCTACTTAATCATGTCTTTAATAATATCTTTATAAAGGAAAGACTGCCAAAGGAAAGAAATATGACTTACATTAGTATGAGTACTTTTGTATAAATACCTAAATAGTCCAGAAAAGAAAAGGTTGGAAAACATGGCCAATGTAGCAAAAGGAATGAAGCTATCATCAAACTTTCCAAAAGATTTGTTCTGTGCTTTGGCAAAGTGGAGTCGGGGCTCTTTACATTAATGATTTAAAAAATATAGTGAATTTAGAATGAGGTGAGAAAAATCAGGGAAAAAAATGATGCTACAGAGCCTCAAACACTGAGATCTTCAAACAGGACATGAAGGACTGAAATAAGAAATTAAAAGCTGGGTTAGATAAAGATTTTTCAAATTATAAGTAACTTCAGACTAAAAGGACATTCCTTATCTGTCCCTCAAGTATAATTTTTTTGAGGCCAGGTCTTTATATCCCTCATGAATAGCACAATTCATTATGCTATGAAAAAAAAAAAAAAAATCATCCCAACAGAACCTCCAGTTTGCATTTGTTGAATTGTCCTTGTTGAAGAAAATCACATTGATGAAGGGGCTGCCCAAAGAGATGAGAAAGGGAAGTCAATGATATCAGTCAATGATATAGGCATTATCTTTAACTGTGAAAAGCACAGAGCACTCTCCAAGGTGGTAGCGACATAGGAAAACCCTCTTAGGTGGGTACTGAAATGAAGGCAATGATAAGCAACCTTGGGACAAATGAGAAAACTTGATTGCACTCAGATCCGATGTGAACCTAGGATGGGGGTGAAGAAGGACTGAGGAGAGAGGAACTCAATGGGTAGGCCAAAAGTAGTGAAGAATGTGGAGCAATGGGAGAGGGAGAGGAACTCCAGCTCACCTGGGGTTCTGGGGTGAGCCTGGAAGCCACCACTGCTCCTTCTCTGTAGCAACCCCCCTGCGCAAGCCCAGAAACCTGGAGAACTAAGAAGGAAAGACGCTCTGGATGAGATCCAACCTGGCATTCAACCTCCTTGCTTTGTAGAATCTAAGGTCAAAAACTGGGTTAGTAAATTCTTGCCAAGAAGTTTATATACAATGTGTTCCTTTTCAAAATGCCTGATTCTTAACAGCTCCAATCCTAAAGCCTAATGAAATCTGCTGAGATCCTTAGACCATGCATAGAATCCTTGGTTGGACTGGTAAAATGAAAGTAATATAAAAATAAAACAAAGCTTTCCAGTTGTAGATCTTTTAGTCTTAGATTTTACTGGGACATAGGGCGTGGAGAGGTACTTTTGGTTAAAATGTTTTTGGTAGTTACTAGATTGCTCTCCACCATGTGTTTGAAAAACTAAGGGGGGATCGCTTCTCGGCCTTTTGGCTAAGATCAAGTGTGAAAAACTAAGGGGAACCATAGGTTGGGTTCATAAAGGAAGAACTGGGAGTCTGCCTATACAGAATTTGCTCAGATTTAAGAGAAAAGTAGAGAGGGGAAGTTTTCCCTATAAGAAATTGACTTTTCAATAAAAGAAAGTTGACTTTTTATTGACTTTTTCAATAAAAAGAAACTGATTTTTCAAAGGGCAAAAAACAATTGGTTTAGGCTGTGACATGGATAGCATGTGCAAACATTATATGTCTTGGGAATTTGCCCATATGTCCAAAGCAAATAAGGAACAACCTGGAATATACAGTAGTTTCCCCTTGAGTAATTTTTACCCTATTCTAGTTAGACTTTATTGGGCTTAGAAGATTTATACTCTTCAACTTGCAGCAGTCCTACCATCTCTAGAATGTTCTGGCTGGCTTTACAAATTCTGCCTTATTTTCTTCATAACTTTCTAATATCTAAAATTGTATTATTAATTCATTTGCCATCTTCCTTGTGTGAATATAAGCTTCATCAGAGTAATAATTCTATCTTACTGATGGCTCTATCCTCAGTGCCTATAATACTGGCTACTATAGATAAGGTTTCCATAAATAGATACTAAAGGAGATCATCATGTTAAAATACCAATTTTTTCCAGAGACCAATTTTAATAAAGTCTGATTTACTATGTCCTAGTTTGGTTAGGAAGGTTTTTCACCATTATTTGAAATTTCCCTTTTAACCTCAGTCGTACACTAAACTTGATCTGTGATGAGCATATAAAGTACCTGCAGATGGACCTGTCTTTCAGGTAATCCTTAAATGAAATTAGATGAAGACTGTGAATTCGCACAGCCCAGAGGATAATACTCACCTCTGTCTTGTAAGGGCTGAGATCCCAGAGATTCATGCTTGAGCAGAGCTTTCATTGGCTGGAATTGGCTACTTTGAGGCCCCTGAGCTGTTGTCAACAGTGCTACTTTGCAACACAGTAGTTCTTGCTTCTGGTCACCAACTGGGACCTAGAAATCATTCATTTATTTTTATTATCTACCAAACATTTTTATCATGTTTTCCATGTGTGAGTACTTTCTATTTTACAGGTACTCTTTATCCATGAGATTTATGAATATTAGCTCAAACACAGACAACCACCCTATGAGCTATTAATTTATGTTTTTGTGATGGAGAGACTGAGGCACTAAGTTTAAGCAGCTTGCCCACATCAGCCAGCTAGTAAGTGCCAATGCTAGGGTGAGAGCTGAGGCAGAATGATTCCAGAGCCCATGTTTCCTCATAGAGCATTTCCCATTTGTGCTTTTATGATAACCCTTTGGAAACTGGTACTAAGTGCTCAAAGAACATTAATACCTTTGCTCATCTTAAAAATGAAGATAATAACTTCTTATTTACTGGTTTGAGAGACCAGTAAATAAGATCTCAGTATGTGAAATCACCTAAACAGGACCTGGCACATGGTATGTGTACAGGTTTCCTTCTAGACATTTATAGGCAGTCCCCGGGTTATGAATGACATAGATTCTGTAGATTTGTTCTTAAGTTGAATTTATATGTAAGTTGGAACAGTTACATTTGCCTATTATCTTTAATAGCCTCTGCTTGTAACTGTGAGTTGTACCTCAGTGGGATGTTTGTAATTCAAGGACTGCCTGGATAGTGCAATTTTCAAGTTACTTTCTCATATGTAGCTCAGAATTTCCTACATCTTTTATAGATAAAGAAGCTAAGAGATTTGCAATAACTTTTCACTGTTACATGGCTCAGATGCCATAGATCCAAGTTCAGAACCTTGGTTTCCTGGCCACTAGTCAGAAGGCTCGGGTCACATGTCTTCTGAAGGTATGTGTACAAGGACAGAGGATGATGCAAAGTGGAAACAGTCTCATAAAACAGGGAAGAAGATGGAGATAAAAAGCAACCCGTTTTCTACTAGAGCTTCATAACCAGTGGCCCATGGATTTGAATAGGAAAAAACTATTTTTATTTTTACTGGCCTTTAAGAGAAATTCAGCATTTCCTTCCCTTATGAATGGAAGCAACAACTAATGTGGCGCAAGTGGCACCCAGGACTCTGTCACCAATATTAACTGCAGATGTTTTCACATCACATTCCAATCAGGTAAATATAGTCAAAGTCATTCACACTTATTACCACTATGAAAATGCCAGTTATTAGCCCTGTCCCCAGGTCTTACTATTTAGTGCACTAATTTTAAAAAGCACATATATAATTTTATCAAGTTGGTTTAATACTTTGCTAACTGTATTTCAATATAATTGAGTTTTTGGTAATCCTTTCTATTTTTCTTTATGTATTTAAAAATAGTATTATGAGAAGAAGCCCAGTGACTTCACCTTGCTACCACAGAGGTTTACCAGTACAAAGAGATCAAGAACTGCTGGATCTTTTAAGGAATGCCCCTCACTTTGGTCCTGAGATTTCAAGAAAAAACAGACCACAGCTCTAGATTCTAAACCTGTTCTTTCTACCTGCGGCATCGGTTCATCCAGCTGCTTCTCCAAATACTCCAACAGCACCACCACCTCCTCCCCGCTCTCTGGATGCTGCTCCCGCACCCAGCTCTGCAGGTCTCCCGGCAGGATGGTCAGGAACTGCTCCAGCACCAGCAGCTCCAGGATCTGCTCCTTGCTGTGCATGTCAGGCCGCAGCCACTGTTGGCAGAGCTCTCTGAGCCGGCTCAGTGCCTCGTGGGGCCCCGGAGCCTCCAAGTACCGGAAGCCTCGGAAGCGCTGGCGGGAACACTCGGAGCTCAGAGCGGGGCTACTGGGTGAGCTTGCGGCGGAGGCTTCTTCCTTCTCCACCTTTACCATCAGGAGCCCCGTCTGCTCCTCCGCAGACTGGGCGTCCGGGGCTGCACTTTTTCTCAGTTCTCTAGCCATCTTAAGCCAAGGCCGTATTCAGGCCTTACTCTAGTTGTGACCTGTATATTTCCAAAGGATTCTTAAAAGATAGGAAATCGCTATTTGCCAGAAAAATTGTAAGTGGTCCCCTCGTCTCATGCCAATGTGGCACAGCTGCACGGATCTCTTCTCCCGTCCGCGCCTTTGCAGCATCCTCTTTTGCACCCCACTCTCAGTCCCAGGAGTATCCTCAGAGGATGTCCTTGAGGTGAAAGTGACCCCTCCCCAGACACGGGAGAAAAGTTGAGGCTGAGGCACAGGAAGCCTTGGTGGGAACCAAAGCCACTTCCTGGGCTCTCTAGGAAGCTTCTCTCGGTGGTTGTCCCCAATTTAACCCGTTAAGAACCTGTCATTACTTCTACTCTAGGGAAGGCATTATGGGAAGAAGAAAGAAAAGATTACAGTCTCCCCCTGGTTCATGAGAAATAGAAGTAAATAGTTAAATCTAGGAAGGATGCTGCTGCAGCCTTCAATTCTTTCTGATGTAAAGCCTGCCTAAGAAGCTGGCATAAAAATGACACTAAAATTCAGCTGGAAAGCATGGATTCCCCAGGGCCCTTAGTCTGGAAGGATGACCTTCAGTCTCTCTCAGAAACATCAAACATATCACTAGTCTGGAGAGAGTAGTTGCTGCCCTCCCCCCATTTGCCACTTTCTTTTCTCCTCAAGGCCAAACTACTTGAAAGAAAGCTCTCCCCACCTGACTCTAGTCTTCTTCTCACACAAATCTTAACATCTTGTAGGCAGTCAATTGCTAGCATAGCCAATGTGATTGTTCCTGCAAAAATAACCAGAGATTCCTTCTCTCCTGGCCACCAAGTTACCACTTTCTACTTTCCATGATCTCTTCTCAGGCAACCAGGCTTATGTTGCTCTCCACTTCCAGAAACACTCTAGTTCCTGTTTTCAGGGACCCCACTTTACCCTAATTTCTTCCTTTCTGTTTCTTCTCAGTCAACATTCCCAGTCTAACATAGTGGTTAGACACAGGGTAATCCTGGCTTTATCACTAACTGGGAATCTTGATAAATTACTTAATCTTCCTATGCCTGACATTCCCAAACTGTATGTGAGGAAATAGATAGGGACGTTGTGGGAGCTAGTAGGGATTATAGAATAATTATGAGCACTATTGTGTAAGGTTCTTAGAACAATGCCTAGCATGTAATAATCTGGGACTACCATATAATAGAAGAAAGTTTAGAGATTTCTTTGTATCAGATTGTACTACATGTCAATCCATAAGTGACTGAAGGTTATTTGACTGAAGTATCAGGCAGTAAAACCCTTTTCTACCCAGTTTAGTAGGTTAAATAGGGTAAAAAATACCATGTCAGTACCTTGCTGAGTTTTTATTCCTCAGCCTATTCCTCTACCATTTAATAGGTAACAAGAGAAGGCAGAGAACTTAAGAAAATGAGTGGTCCAAAAGGCTGTTGGAAATGAAAACTACTATGAAGTACTTTTCCTCTTGATGAGTTGCCACAAGAGGTACAGGGCACTGTCCATAAAGTATTGTTAGCCATATAAGTGAACCTGAATCTAATTGTTTCTAGGTCCTAACATTTATGTACAAGTGATATATCGAAACAAGTTAAGTTAGCAGTTTTCAAACTCTGTGTCACATTAGAATCATTGGGGAGCTTTCAAACCATCCTGATGTTTTAAAAATGTTTAAAGTCAGAATGTTACAGGATGTGACTTGGGGATAAATTACTTTTAAAATTTCTTAGATGATTCCAATATGCATCTGAGTTTGAGAATTAAGGAATTAAATGATACTTAAGAAAAGCAATCAGCCAAATCGATAATATGGGACATTTTATAAGACAGAAGACCTAAGTTCTTCAACACATAAATAGCATTTTAAAAATGCAGGAGAGAAAGGAGAACTTTCATAGATTAAAAGAGACTGAATAATGGCTGGGTGCCATGGCTCATGCCTATAATCCTAGCACTCTGGGAGGCCCCAGGCAGGTTGATTGTCTGAGCTCATGAGTTCAAGATCAGCCTGAGGAAGAGCAAGACCCCATCTCTAAAAGTAGCTGGGCGTTGTGGTAGGTGCCTGTAGTCCCAGCTACTTGGGTGGCTGAGGCAAGAGAATTGCTTGAGCCAATGAGTTTGCAGTTGCTGTGAGCGATGATGCTACAGCACTCTACTGAGGGTGGAAAAAATGAGACTCTGTCTCAAAAAAAAAAAAAAGAGAGAGAGAGATTGAATAGACTGAATATAACCAAGTGTAACAGCAAACCTTATTTGGATCCTGATCTGAACAAAACAACTGTAAATAGACCTATTGGAAACAACTGGGAAAACCGAAACACAATTACTGTGAATTTAGTTGTCATAATGATACCATGGTTGTTTTCTAAAAGTCTTTATTTGTTAGAGATTCGTACTGAAGTACTTGTCTTTGTTGAGTGAACTGATAAAATGTCTGGATTTGTTTTAAAATTCTCTGCAAATAAAAAACAAAGAAAATGCACAAACATAATTTTTGAAGTTAAGTGAGAACCATATAGGGGTTCAGTGTAATATTCTTTCTATATTTAGACATGTTTGACATTTTTGAGAGTAATTTTCTTTTCCATTAAATGAAATCCTATCTTCCTTCATTCCTGAATAATCATTAGATAGGGCCAAAGAAGGTGGAAGAAGAGGTGGCAGTCTAGCCCAGAGTGAGTTTGGGGCCTAGGAGAGTTAAGAGAGTGTCCATATGGGTGAGGGGAGAGAGCTATGGTAGGAAATTTGACACATAAATTACTATCATCTAATAATATTTCACTGACCCTATTTCATTTCACCAACCATACCATTGGAAGTCTGAGCTCAAGAAGAAGAAGATGTGAGGAAATTGATTATATGGAAGAAGAATTGATCAAATAAATATAGTCATTTCCTGATATTCTCAGGGAATTGGTTCTAGATCCCTCAAGGATACCAAAATCTGAGGATTCTCTAGTCTCTAATATAATGGCATAATATAGTATTCACATGTAAACTATGCCCCATATACTTTAAATCATATCTAAATGTACCTATAATACCTAATACAATGTTATGTGCATGTTTGTTACACTATTGTTTTTTGTTTGTAATGTTTTTATTGTATTATTTTTATTTTTTAAAAATATGTTTGATCTATGATTAGTTGAACCTGTGGATATGGGGAGTTGTCGTATCCTAAAGATATTAGAAGCCAGGTTTCTCACTGTCAGAAAAGAGAGTTACAAACATGAAAGAGGCCAAAATGAATTCTGTAGTATTGGATTGGAATTAAAAGTGTTGGCCAGGAGGCCAAGAGCAGTGGTTTATGCCTATAATCCCAGCAGAGACCAAGGCAGGAGGATGGTTTGAGCCCAGGAGTTCAAGACTGGCTGGGAAAAATAGCAAGACTCTGCCACTAAAAAGTTTTTTAAAAGTTAGCCAGGTATAGTGGTATGAGCCTGTAGTCCCAGCTACTTGGAAGGCCAAGGCCAGAGGATCACTTAGGTCCTAAAAGTGTTAGCATGAACTTAAGTTTCTGCTATATATAGTTAATTTATGGAAATAAATATAGATGCAGGTATGCAAGTGTATAGGTGTATGTATATAAATACATATGCACACACACTCCCAGGATCCTTGCTTGAGCCAGGTGTCTCTTAGAGACAAGACTCTCAAAAGCTGACAGACTTTCAGCATTGATCAGGGTACATATATATCAGTCCTCCACTGTTAAAAATCTCTCTTACTTCTAAATTGGAGGACTCGAGGAAAGGGATCTCTAATTCTTACAGCAACTGAGTTTGACCATCACAAGAAACACCACAAACTATTTGGGCAATGGTCTTTCTTCTTAAGAATATCTTATTTCCCCAACCCTCCCACTACCACCTAAGAAAATGTTCCTTACAAAGACAATTCATCAAAGATCTTAACATCTAAAGAAATGGTAACAATAGCCAGTCCTGGCTGGGTAGTGGCTTATGTCTCCTACCACTCTGGGAGGCCAAGGCGGGAGGATTGCTTGAGCTCAGGAGTTCCAGGCGAGCCTAAGCAAGAGGGAGATCCCATCTCTACTAAAAAGAAAAATTAACTGGTGCACAGTGGTGTGCACCTATAGTCCCAGCTTCTCAGGAAGCTAAGGCAGGAGGATAGTTTGAGGTTGCAGTGAGCTATGATGATGCCACTGCATTCTAGCCTAGGTGACTCTGATTTAAAAAAAAAAAAAAAAGAAATCTGGGCTCGGCGCCCGGTTCAAGTGGCTAAGGAGCCAACCACATACACCTGAGCTGGCAGGTTCGAATCCAGCCTGGTCCTGCCAAACGACAATGATGGCTGCAACCAAAAAATAGCCGGGTGTTGTGGCAGGCACCTATAGTCCCAGCTACTTTGGAGGCGAAGGCAGGAGAACCGCTTGAGCCCAAGAGTTGGAGGTTGCTGTGAGCTGTGATGCCACAGCACTCTACCCAGGGCGACAGCTTGAGGCTCTGTCGCAAAAAAAAAAAAAAAAAAAAAAAAAAAGAAAAGAAAAGAAAAAGAAAAGAAAAGAAAAGAAAACTAACCAGGTATTAAGACCCGATAGATAATGTACCCATTATAAGAAGAAATAGTAATAACAGGACATCCTTACACCATGTTTACTTTGGTCCAGGTACTATGTTAGGCAATTTACATATATCATCTAATTCTCACAGTCTCATTATGAGTTAGGTGATGACATTATCCCAATTGACAAAGGAGTAAAAATGCAGCACAGAGAGGTTAGAGATTGGCCAAAAGGCACATAGACAGTAACTGACAAGACCTGAACCAGACGGGTTAACTCCAAAATCTGGCCTCTTGACAAGTAACACAACAGTAATTTTAAGAGCTTGATACAGATCTTGTCTCCAAGAACAACAAAGATTGAAAGGTTCCCATTTTTTAAGGACTGTGAGTATGATCCAAGAATCTCCAATTTCTTAACAACTTAAGGCAACCTAAAGAAGGGAACCTTGACCACAACTCTACCTCAGACGAAGAGGGCCCTCTAGTGAGCCCTTTGTAGAGACAATGGCCCAAAGGGTTCCTGGGAAGACAGAGTTTAGAAAATTGGTGAAGGAGGACCCCCCAACACACTCAGGGACCCTAGGAACTACACCACTAGCCAGAGAAGAACTGAAGGAGGTACACCTCACACCTGGAAGCAAGTGCCCAGCTGGCATCTCCCATTCACCACATACAAAGTGTGAAACTAGCTAACTACCTGCAGGGGGCACAAAAGCCACTTCCAGGCCTCTCTAGACACCTCTGTGACAGACATTCTGTCATTTACTAGCTCTCCATCCTTGTCTTCTTTCCTCCTATGTTACTATTTTTTTTAAGACAGAGTCTTGCTCTGTCACCAGGGGTGCAGTGGCATCACTGTAGGTCACAGCAACCTCAGACTCCTAGTTTCAAGCGATCCCTTTGCCTCAGCCTCCTGAGTAGTTGGAATCACAGGCGGGTGCCATGATTCTTGGCTAAGTTTTCTATTTTCTATTTCTAGTAGAGAAATAGAAACAGTGTCTGGCTCTTGCTCAGGCTGAGCTCAAGGGATCCTCCTGCTGAGTGCTAAGATTACAGGTGTGAGCCCTTCTGTTACCAGTAAAGAGGCTTTTAAAAATGTTTCTTTTAGCTATAGCAAAGGGAGAAAAGCAAGTGCAGAGCTCTGTTTATGTTTTTTGATAGATTTGTGTAAAGATAACAGTATTAACAAGACTGTATTTTCTTGGATCTTATATATTTGGAAAGAAACCCAGAAAAGATACATAAAATTAGTTAAGTGTCGAGACCCCTATGGCCATGGATGCTGTCTATGCATGAAGGAACCAGGCATGACATGGATTGAAGTACAAGCTTGCAAGAGGTGGGCTAACTAACCTTAAGTGCAGAATAGCTCAGAGCAACCTCCGCAGTAGCCTTTCTTTCTTTTTTTTTTTTTTTTTACTGTGAGACAGTTAACTTTTATTTTATTTATTTATTATTAAATCATAGCTGTGTATGTTAATGCGATCATGGGGCACCATACACTGGTTTTTTAGGCCATTTGACATATTTTCATCACACTGGTTAACATAGCCTTCCTGGCATTTTCTTAGTTATTGTGTTAAGACATTTACGCAGTAGCCTCTGTTTGAGGCTGTAACAGACTGGTGAGGGAAGATTTGGATAATGACCACGGGCTTGTGTTTACTCTCTGGGACTAATTCCTGCATATGAGTTGCGTATGAGTTGCTGCTCTCAAGCTACAAATCATCTAACTCAGACGCTGTGGGACTCTCCAAGTCCTCTGCAAATAAGGGTGGTTATCTATAAGGGTTAGAAACTGGATAGACAAGGGGATATAAGTAAGAGAAAGAAGATTACTGTATGCTTTTTAATATACATATGTTGAGTTAATTAAAACATTCTACAGAAACAAATAACTATGCTTTAAAAGATACGTTGGGCTGGACGCCTGAGCTCCATGGTTACAGTGCTGGCCCTGTGCACTGGGGCTGGCGGGTTTGAGATATGTTGTATTTTTTTACACAGAAAACCCAAAACAGAAAATCAACAAATTGGACTTAAATTGGACTTCAGACAAATTTTGCAAAATATTCTATACAACAACTGTAGAATATACTTTCTTCTCCTTAGTGAATGGAATATTCTCCAAGATAAGCAATATGGACAATATCATTAGGCCACAAAATAAATCTCAATAAATGTTTAGAAATTGAAATATATCAAGTATATTATCATCACAATGGAATAAAACTAGAAACTAAAATGAAGAAGAACTCTGCCTGGGTGTGGTGGCTCATGCCTGTAATCCTAGCATTTTGAGAGGGCCAGTTAGGTGGTTACTTGAGCTCAGGAGTGGAGACCAGTCTGAGCAAGAGCAACACCCCATCTCTAAAAAAACAAAAAACAAAAAACAAAAAAACAAAACTAGCTGGGCATTGTGGCTGGTGCCTATAGTCCCAGCTACTTAGGAGGCTGAGGCAAGAGGATTGCTTCAGTCCAAGAGTTTGAGGCTGCTGTGAGCTATGATGCCAGAGCACTCTACTGAGGACAACAACGTGACACTCTGTCCAAAACAAACAAACAAAAAAACCTACACAAACTCTTGAAACTCTATATAAAAATTAAGCTGGGTGGCGCCTGTGGCTCAAGGAGTAGGGCACCGGCTCCATATACTGGAGGTGGCAGGTTCAAACCCGGCCCTGGCCAAAAACTGCAACAACAACAACAAAATTAAACAACATCCTCTTGAATGATTTTTGGGTTAATGATGAAATTAAGATGGAAATTTTAAAAAATTATGAGATAGGCTCAGCGCAGTGGTTATGGTGCCAGACTCATGCATTAAGGCTGGTGGGTTCGAGCCTGGCCTGGGCCAGCTAAACAACAATGACAACTGCAACAAAAATATAGCCAGATGTTGTGGCGGTCGCCTGTAGTCCCAGCTACTTGGGAGGCTGAGGCAAGAGAATCTCTTAAGCCCAAGAGTTGGAGGTTGCTGTTAGCTATAACGCCATAGCACTCTACCAAGGGCAACATAGTGAAACTCTATCTCAAGAAAAAAAAAATCATGAGATAAATGAAAAGGAAGACATATACAACATACCACATACTGGCATACAGAAAATCAGTATTAAGATTTTATCAAAAAAAATAGCAAAATCAAAAATTAACAACCTAATATTTTACTTGAAGGAAATAGAAAAACAAGAAGGAACCAAACCCAAGCTAGCAGAAATAAAAAATTACAAACATCAGAGCAGAACTAAACAAAATTAAAATGAAAAAATACTGAGCCTGGGTGGCACCTGTGGCTCAATGAGTAGGGCACTGGCCCTATATACCAAGGGTGGCTGGTTTGACCCTGGCTCAGGCCAAACTGCAACAAAAAATAGCCAGGCGTTGTGGTGGGTGCCTGTAGTCCCAGCTACTCGGGAGGCTGAGGCAAGAGAATCACCTAAGCCCAGGAGTTGGAGGTTGCTGTGAGCTGAGACACCATGGCACTCTACCACGGGCAACAAAGTGAGACTCTGTCTCTAAAAAAAAAAAAATACTGGGCCAGGTGCAGTGGCTCATGCCTGTAATGCTAGCACTCTGGGAGACCAGGTAGGCAGACTGCTTGGGCTCTGTTCAAAGATCAGCCTGAGCAAGAGAGACCCTGCCTCTACTAAAAATAGAAAAACTATCCAGGTGTCATGGTGGGTACCTGTAGTCCCAGCTTCTCTGGGGGTTGGGGCAACAAAATTGCTTGAGCCCAGGAGTTTGAAGTTGCTGTGATCTATACTCCATAGCATTCTACCCAGGGCAACAGAGTGAGACTCTGTCTCAAAAAATAATAAAATGAAATAAACTAATTTTAAAAATAAAAAATACAAAGGATAGACTGAGCAAAAAGTTGATTCTTTGAAAAGATGCATAAAAGCAATAGACTGCTAGCTAAACTAACTAGGAAAAAAGAGGAGGTTCAAATAAAAACAATCAGAAATGAAAAAAGAGATATTACAAATGACCCCAGAGAAACACAAAAGATCATTGGAAGCTACTATGAGCAACTCTGTTCACAAAATGGAAAACCTAGAGGAAATGGATAAATTCTTGGAAACACATAACTCCCCAAGCTTGAACCAGGAAGACATAAGAAATCCTTAACAGACCAATATTAATTAAATTGAACCAGTAATAAGAACAACAACAAGAAACTCCTAAGAAAAAAGCCTAGGACCAGATGGATTCACAGTCAAATTTTACCACACTACTGTTCCAAAAATTCAAGGAGGAGGGAATCCTCCTAAATTCACTCTATGAAGCTAGTATCACCTAAATATGAAAGCCACACACCACATTCATATACACCCACACACAAAAAAAAAAAAAAAAAGAAAGAAAGGAAGGAAAACTACACACCAATATCTCTTATGAACATAGATCAAAAAATCCTCACTACATTACTAGCAATCTGAATCCAACAGCACATCAAAAAGATAATAACACTGTGATCAAGTGGGTTTTGTCAGGGATGCAAAGATGGTCCAACATGTGCCAATCAATAAATGCAATCCACTATAGAAACAGAATTAAAATAAAAAAACTTACTATCATTTCAATAGATGCAGAAAAAGCATTCAATAAAATTCAGCATCTCTTCACAATAAAAATACTCAACAAACTAGGCATAGAAGGAGCATATTTCAACATAATGAAAAACCATGTTTGACAAATCCATAGCCAATATTATATTGAATAGAGAAAAACTGAAAGCATTTCCCCTAAGAATTGGAACAAAATAAGGATGCCTACTTTTAGCACTTCTAATCAAAGTAGTACTAGAAGTCCCAGCAAGAGAAAGCAGGCAAGAGAAAGAAATAGAAATCATCCAAATTGAGAAAGGAACTGTTGTGTGACCGGAGACTCGAACGAACAGCAACTTTGTTGTGGGTGTAAATTCACTCCTGTAATTATTAAGTCAAGAAACTGACTATACACCATGGGATGGCATATAGCAAAGTTCTTTATTCCAAGTTTAGGTTTTATACTTTTTCAGTCACGTACACACTTAATACCTTATCTATTAGTTTCATCATTATCTTACTTTCTTTTTTACATATCAATACAATCACTTTTGAAGTAAATCTCTTTTTCTAGACAGTGACTAATTTCTGAGCAGGGCACAAAGATTAAAGTAGCTACAGGGAAACTGAGTTAATAGAAGAATATCATCAAGCATTCACTCAGTTTACTCAGTATGAAGTAATGACTGTGTTCTTCCTTCAGGGCAGAATATCTATAGACCTCTGACAATATGTTGTTAACATATGTCAACCCTCTGGCCCGTATCTCTGAGGAAGGGCGGTATGCCCTTGGATCCCAGGCTTCACGGGGTGTACAGCTTTAGAGAAAAAGGCCTAAGGAATTTACAAGTCAAAAAAAGCCTATCTCTGCAAGTAACCCAGGGGGGTCCAGATTTCTTAAGCCTCTGGAAGGAAAGCAAGTCATTTTAAACTCACACTAAATTTACTCTGTGTGCTTGATGTAGGATATGCTTATTTTTAAATATTATCCTACAGGAACTACATTCTCTCTGCCAATAATACAGCAGTATACCTAGAAAACCATAAAGAGTCTGCCAAAAGACTCCCAGATTTGACAAATGAATTCAGTCAAGTTTTAGGATATATATACACAATCAATATGTAATAATATATACAATTTAGTAGCATTTCTATACATCAAAAACAATTAAGCTGAGGACCAAATCAAGAAGTCAATTCCATTTATAATACCTACCAAAAAAAATCTATCAATACATTTAACCAAGGAGGTGAAAGATCTCTACAAGGAAAACTACAAAACACTGGTGAAAAAACTAGAGACAAACAAATGGAAGAACATCCCATTCTCATGTATTGGAAGAATTAATATTAAAATGACCATCCTACCTAACGCAATCTATAGATTTAATGCCATTCCTATTAAAATATCAATGTCATCTTTCAAAGAATTAGAAAAAACAATTTTAAAATTTATATAGAATCAAAAAAAGAGCCGAAGTAGCCAAAGCTATCCTAAAGCAAAATGAACAAAACTGGAGATGTCACATTACCTGATTCCAAATTATACTACAAGGTTAACATTACCAAAACAGCATGATACCAACATAAAAATACACACACAAATCAAAACAAAAAAGACCTAGACATAAATCCATATAACAACAGCCAAGTGATCTTTAACAAAGTTGACAAAAATATACACTGGAGAAAGGGCACCCTATTCAACAAATGGTGCTGGGGAAACCTAACAGCAGGGGTCCTCAAACTTTTTAAACAGGGGGCCAGTTCACTGTCCCTCAGACCATTGGAGGGCTGGACTATAGTTTAAAAAAAAAAAAAACCTATGAACAAATTCCTATGCACACATCTTATTTTGAAGTAAAAAAACAAAATAGGAACAAATACAATATTTAAAATGAAGAACAAGTAAAGTTAAATCAACAAACTTACCAGTATTTCAATGGGAACTATGCGCCTGCTTTTGGTTAATGAGATGGTCAATGTTCGGTTC
>CAUYPK010022879.1:0-73101 GCA_963574355.1 Loris lydekkerianus
TTCAGAGACCTGAACTGTTTGAAGGATCGTATAGGGAGATGTTGACTTACACTGAGTTATAGACCACGTGTAACTGCCAGGTATGGATGTCAATTTTGTGTGTGACCTCTTTTTTTTTTTTTTTTTACCATAAGAACTAAACTGTTTATTGCAGCTCAATTTACAATTGCCAAAATGTGGAAACAACCTAAATGCCCACCAATCTAGGAATGGATCAACAAGTTGTGGTATATGTATACTGTGGAATACTATACAGCCACTAAAAAGGATGGTGAGTTTACATTTTTTGTATTAATTTGGATGGAGTTGAAATAAATTCTTCTTAGTAAAGCATCATAAGAATGGTGAAGCAAGAACCCAATGTACTCAATTCTGATAGGAGGACAATTGATGCTAGTAAATGGTGGGGGAAGGGGAATGGGGAAAGAAGAGAGGGAAGGAGGGAAGGGGTGTGGGGCCACAGTGTGTGATACACCTCTTAGGGACGGGACACTATTAACAGAAGGACTTCACCCAGCAAACACAAATACTACAACCAGGCTCATTGTACCCTCAATTGTTCCCCAACAATAAAAAATAAGTTTTCTTCCCAAATAACTGCAATTTACCACCTAGATCAGAAAATGGCAGTTTTGCTGTATTGTGGCCCAAGGTGCCATGACACACAATCAGACAGTTGTCACTCTGGCTGATGCTGAGTGCCTAGTTGCCTCAGGCACATCTGACTGTTCACTGGTGCCTCCCACCACACTGTGTCCCAGGAACAGCGCTCTGTCTCAGTCTCAGTTCAACAGAGAAGTAAAACCAGGAGGAGACATACATGTTTTATTATAAGAAATTTGCTTGCATGAATATGGAGTTGGCTAAGCAGTCAGTCCAGAAGAGAAGGTCATTAACAGGCCATCTCCCACAGGCACAAGTCCCTCTTTTAGAAAGCCTAAGTCTTAAAAGTCTTCCAACTGCTTGAGTCAGGCCCACCCAGGATAATCTCCTTATTTAAAGTCAACTGATTAGGGAGTATAATTACATGCACAAAATCCCTATATAGCAGCATCTAGATTTGCGTTGACTGAATAACTAGGAGAAGGGGAGTATACGTGACAAAATGGCCCTTTTGTCCTTCTTTTCTCAAGCTCACAAGAGATTATCACTGATGGCCCATCCTTTTCAAAAGCACCCAGAGCTATCATGGGAAATGTAATTCAGTCAAACTGACACACCACGAAGCCACCACGTTTTTGTCATTGGCTTAAATCTGCATGAAGGCACAGTAGTCACATTGCATGTTGACATATAGTTGTTGCTTACAAAGAGCATTTGAGTTCCATTATCTCGCACAATTCTCATCATAGCTCTGTGAAGGGAATTTAATTATTTCATTTTACTGGTGACCCTACCCCACCTCACACACGGCTGGGTAGTGGCAGAGCTTAGACCTACACTTTTGTTTACCTAACTCCTTTGTGTCCTCACCAGGGAGTGACTTTGTTAATGGGAAGGAAAAGAGCTTTGATCTCTGACTGTACTTCAGAAAAGGCCAAAGGAATAGAGACCCAGGTTTCCAAGGCAATCTTTGCCTAAATTTTGGTTTCACCAGGGCCCTGTTCTGGATGACAACAAGATAGGGTATCATAAGTAAGGAATTTTACTCTCCAATACATGGTATAAAAAGTGTCACACTTTTCTTTCCAAATTAAATGTAACCTGTTTCAAGCCTCCATCCTATCAGTCCAGAGGGAAATTTAATTTTCTGTGTTAGAATGTCCTCGCTCACCCATCCATCAGAGGTGAGCCAAGACTCAGGTCTCCTACATAGCAGAACATTCAGGGAAAGGCCTGCTGGTCTCTGTGTATCCTTTCCATATGCTCATTGACCAATTCTCACGGTTCATGAAGGGTGATGGATCCCCTGTTTCTGGGCCAAATTGGTATAAGAGTTTCTGCTGAGAGTCAATGTTCTTAGGGTACCCTAAGGCCCTGTCACTTCCCTGAGGCACCACAGGAAGGATAACTACAATCCCAAATGCTGTGGATGCCCCAACACTTCCCCTTGAGTTTGCTTTCCTCTAAATTTTCCTCCAAACATTTCTCCCTTCCCCGCCTCCTCCAAGAGAACCCAGGAAAATCCTATCAATGTACCTAGATTTTGCAAAACAAAAGTAATGTAAGGATGAGAGTGATTTTCTGGATGCTTGACCATTGCTGTTTGGGGCCCTAAAACAGTACCAACAATGACAAAATTTACTGAACATTTACTATTAACTTGGCACCTATTTTAATTCATTTAGTCCTGTCTACAAATTGCTATGGTAGATGCTATCATTATTAGTCACATTGGTTGAAGTAACATGTCCAAGGTCAGCCCAGCTCCCAAGTAGCTTACTGTCCTCTAACTTGAGGACCTATGTTCTGACCCTTGAGCTGTGCCATTCACACCAAAACTTGGTGTAAGGCAAGGCTGCATAAAGGCCTGGCTGCATCCTTGAGATGGGGGAAGGACAATTAGCCACAAAAGCATGATTAATCCACAAACTAAACTTGAAATAAATTATTCCATCTATGTGGGTAGGAAGTAGGAAGGAAAGTAAAGGATTTGGATACTGGTCCTGCTATGTAAACATGTACATGTACCAGTTCTTTGACCCTGAGAACTCAACATTTCTGAGTTTCAATCTTCTCAAATATAAAATGGGGAAGATAATTCCAATTTTTTGAGTTTATTGAAATGACTAAAAGAGGAAAAGTATGTGAGAGTTCTTCGTAAATTCCAAACTTCATGTACAGGTTATAAATTAAGGGCATGGGGCTGAATGTATGCATTGCCAATGCCTGGATTTAACAACCTCAGCAGGAAACAACAAAAGACTACCCAGTGCAAGGGCAGGTCCTTGTGCTGGGAGCTGAAGAACCTAGCAAGAAAATTCTCTTAAGAGAGAGAGAGATTGATTTTGCATTCCAGGGCTAACATGTCTGGAAAGCATACAGCTAGCTACCTTTTCCAGACTCCTTTGCAGCTAGGGTCCACGTGAGAGCCAGTTCCACCAAGAAAATTCCCATATGAACCTGGGACAGGGGCAGGGGAGAGGAAGAGAAGGTATGTAGGTGGAAAGAAATGGGAAGCACTGGAAGGCAGAGGAGTCACCTCAGTCAGTTGGAGGTGGTTTCTAGTGGTTTCTATCCCCTGGAGCGTGGGGAGCGCAACAGTGTTTCCACCAGACCCATCCTATGGAACAGCTTGAGTATTTCTCCTGGCTGTTCAGTTACAGGCCATGTAGTTTCTTGGCCCTCTCCAAGATTCTATGAACTATCTAATATCCTCTAATAAATTCCTTTCTGCTTAAATCAGCCAGAATGGAATCTGTTGTCTCCAAAATTTAGAACAACAACTCATACCAGAAAAGATTCCAAGCAAGAAACCCTCCAGGAAATGAGGATCTGGGACTGGCTTTCTGAACAAGTTGCATTTTGTAGCAACAGAGCTGGCGAGCATCAGAGGAGGGGATGCTGGCAGTGGCTGATGGATGCTGGCAGTGGATGGCCCATCCTGACGAAACAGATACTGATGGCACCTGAGGTCACAACAGGGCAGCACCCATTGGTGGCAATGCTTGGGCAGAAAGAAGAGCCACTGTGGTGAATCTTTTTAAAAAATTTTTAGGCTCAGCACCTGTAGTTCAGGGGCTAGGGCGCCAGCCACATACACCAGGGCTGGTGGGTTCAAATCCAGCCTGGGTCTGCCAAACAACAATGACAACTGCAGCCAAAAAATAGCCAGGCGTTGTGGCTGACACTTGTAGTCCCAGCTGCTTGGGAGGCTGAGGCAAGAGAATCGCTTAGGTCCAAGACTTTGAGGTTGCTGTGAGCTGTGATGCCACAGCATTCTACCGAGGGCAACATAATGGGACTCTGTCTCAAAAAAATAAATAAATAAAATAAATAAACAAACTTTTGTTACAAAACATTTCAAATAAATACAAAAATAGAGTGATATGATTAACCCCATGCACTGGTCACCCAGTTTCTATAGTAACCTCACTATCACTCTGTCACTGTAGAACTCTGTCCTACTTCACTAGATTATTCTGAAGCAAATCTAATATATCATTTGAACCGGAAATATTTCCCCATGCATTTCCAAAAGATGGCTTTTTGTTGTTGTTTTAGAGACAGGTTCTTGCTTTCCCCTGGGCTGGAGTGAGTGCAGCAGCAGCAGCATCATAGCTCACTGCAGCTGTAAACTTCTGGTCTCAAGCCATCCTCCCCACCTCAGTCCCCTGAGTAGCTGGGACTACAGACATGTGTCACCAAGCACAGCTAATTCTTCTTATTTTTTGGAGAGATGGGGTCTCACCATGTTGCCCAGGCTGGTCTTGAACTCCTGGCCTCAAGTGATCCTCCTGCCCAGGTCCCCAGAGTGCTGAGATTACAGAGCCTGTTCAAAGATTCCTGATTGTTTTGCTTGTTCTTTTAATAGTTTCTTTAAATCAGGATGCAAATAACTCCATAAGGTGCAATTTGTTGACAAGTCTCTTCAGTTGCTTTTAATCCGTAGAGTCCCCTCTCTCTTTTTCTTCTTTTCTCCCTATAACAACTTTTTGATGAAGAAACTGGGTCATTTGTTTTATGGACTTTCCCACAGTCCAACCCCCTTCTAGCTTGATGGAAAGTAAAAATCCACATTCTAAGACTCCCTTTCAGCTGAGGTCTCCTCACAATCTGGCTGCTCCCAAGCAGATACGCCCACACGTGACTTCTGCATGGGCATGAGCCAGGTGAGAGGCAGGTGCTCGGGACTCTGGGTGCTCCCCTTCTGGAATTGCAGGGGCCAAGTGGCAGGTAGGGTGGCAGTGCAGTGTCTGGGGCTCCTCTTAGCTTGAGTGCTCTGGCCAAGTGTCCAGGCCTAGTTCCTGGGCCCTTACAGCCATCCTATAAACTACCCATCACCCTGCAATAAATTCCTTCATCTGTAAACTCTGCTAGTGGAGTCTTTTGGTGACATAGAGAGCCACATGGGCGTGGGGGGATAAGCATAAGCCTTAATTCTGCATAGCTCTTCAGAATTTACAACTCTTTCACATATCTCATCTCCTTGGGTACTCTTAACTTCCCACTAGGAGGACGTTATTATCCCTCCATACCATAGAGTCCCCTGACGGTCAGAGAGACCATGTGACCAACCCAAAGTTTCATAGTTACTTATATGTCATGAGTTGTTTGAAAATAAAAACAGAAACAGAAACAAAGTCCCACAGTTAGGAAGTATTTCAAGACTCAACCCCAGTCTTCAGATTCTAGCCCCAAGATGCTAAATGGCCCCAGGATGTCTGGCAGCACAGAGGGGTGTAAGGTCTTCCCTGAGGCACCACAGGTCTGGAGAAAGACTCCTCCTTTTGCTTAGGACAGACTGCCTCCTCCCCAAACTTCCCTGCCCAGCAAGGTCAGCTACAAGACTGCATAGACAAATTCCAGGGGCTCAGGGGCCTGGGGCTCTCTCCTTTCAGCCAGGCTGGGGTAACAGGGGGCCAGGGAAGGATGCTGTTCAGCTGGAGCCCACACCCAACTCTGTCACCAAAGCTTCTTTAGAATCCCTGTCTTGCTGTGTGTGTGGAAGGGGACTCAGGGGAACCCTGGGAGTACTGAGGCTTTCTATGATGCATCAAGTTTAAGTAGCAGCAGTGGCCTAAGGTTGTTTGGATAAGAGGAGGGACCAGAGGGGGCTCCAAGGGCCTCCACCCTGCCTTCTCTGATGGACAGTGGCTTTGATCCTGGTGTCAAAGGCTCATAAATAATATCCCAGGCATGGATGCCCTGTGGCTCATCCAAGGGCAGCTGGCTGACAAGGCAGACTCAGCAGGCCCTGGAAGGCAGACCTGGCCCCACTGCAGTGGGCTGTGACGGGTTTATGACCAGCTCGCTGACAGTAGTTACCTCATATTTATACCCCTTCTACAAGTGCAGTGGGAGCTGCTAAGGGCTACCTGGGAGGCCTTAAATCACCATGATGGGAAATGCTGTTGGAGGGAGCTCAGAGGCAGGTAGGAGTCATCCTGGGGGCTTGGGCTTCCTGCTGGCTTCTCAGGTTACAGCCCTTTCCAGAAGGGGATTTACAGCCCTAGAGTCCAGTGGAGCCAAGCAGCCCCCAGGGAGGAGCCAGGAGAGACACAGGAGCTGAGCCAAGAAGGAAGATGTCCAGGGCCAGCTGGGCTGGCTGGGGCAGAGCCATGGGAGGAAGTGCAGGGACTCAGCTCCAGACTGCTGGCCACTGTGGCTGGGAGAGGCCGTTGCTCATACTCCCCTGGCAGGCACCACCTCCTGCCAGCATGTCAATCTATGAGCAAGGCTGTCTGTGGCGACCCTCTGTGTGCAGGTATCTGTGCCCTTTCTCTGGATGTATGTCATATCTGCTTTAGGGTATATATCAACAAATAGGAGCATGCACACAGTAAGACTTTCTCCTTGAATTCAAGCACCGGGCTACACATGCCTATGAATTAGTGTTGCACTGGATGGGGGCAGCTGGAGGGCTGGAGACACACTCAGAGGTAATGGATTCCAAGTCCCTATCCATGCTTGATCATTGGGAGAGTCTGGGAAGATAAAAGAGAAAGAGGACGCACAGGAGGACAAGGAGAAGAGGTGCTGGGGTGGGGATGTTTAATAGAAGGGTAGATTCTGTGAAAGGAATGGGAGGAGAGAGCAGGTGGCCAAGGGTGAGTGGAAAGAGATACAAGGAACGGAGAGGGAAAAAGCTAAAAGGAAGCACCCCGAGGTCCACACAGTGCAGCCAAACTGACCTCAAATGTGGTCAAAGAGAACAGGAGGGAAATGGTAATGAAGAGGTACAAGAAGAAATCCACAAAGGACAGAGGAAGGAGGGAGAGAGGTGACCCAAGGAGGGGAGGAGGGTGAGGCAGCCAGCAGGGAGCACCACCTGCTCCAGAGGGCACCCGGACTTGGGCTTTACAGCTGTTCACACCTCTGCCACCTCCATGACAGCTGGCTCAGCAACAGGATCCAGGGCAGCCTGCCCTCTGGCCACTCCCCTGTCATTGGCTGGCAGCCATCCGAACCCAACCCAGAGCACTGGAAGAGTGATCCAGGCTGGGGCGGAGATCAGGAAGGCGGACATGCTACCTTGGAGAGTTTGCACAGAGAAGGGTCTCTGTCTTTACTGTGGCTGGGCTGATGCACACGTGCAGGCACCCTTGCAAAACCCAACTGGCACCCAATATGCAAATGTGTGAACACATGTCTATCTGCATATCCCTGGGGGCCTCCCTCCATGCTCTTATGAACACCCCTGTCCTGACTGCATCACTTGCAGATAGAGGTGGTCCAGGCCACCTCTTCCTGCATCCCTGGCAGTTCCTGAGCTTGGCTCTGCAGTCTTCAATTTCTGTTTAGAATTTTCTTTTCTTTTCTTTCTTTTTTTTTTTTGAGACTGAGTCTCATTCTATCTCCCTGGGTAGAGTGCCATGGCATCATCGTAGCTCACAGCAACCTCAAACTCTTGGGCTTAAGCAATCCTCTTGCTCAGCCTCCCAAGTAGCTGGGACTACAGGTGCCCGCCACAACGCCCAGCTAGTTTTTCTATTCTTAGTAGAGATGGGGTCACATTCTTGCTCAGGCTGGTCTCCAACTGCTGAGCTCAAGCAATCCACCACCTCAGCCTCCCAGAGTGCTAGGATTACAGTTGCAAGCCACTGCACTTAGCTTCAATTTCTGTCTTCAATTTGCTGTGTGGAATCTTCAGGCCTGGCTGCCTGGGCAGGGCTGGGTCAGCTGGGCTCTAGCAACCTAAACTCAGAAAAAGTAAAGACTGGACCCCTATACTGTAAGTGGCACAGAGTTGAAAACTTACTGTTGCAAGCTGGCTCTGCCACTATAGACCCAACCTGGAATCTGAGGTGTTGTGGGTGTTTACATGTTTGTGTGTTTGCATTTGGGTGTGTCTATATGTCTCTGGGTGTCATGAGACAGCCAGCAAGGTCAGATGTTATATGCTGAGCCAAGTGACAATCTCCAGGTGTGACATGTGGGTCTCTGGGTACCAGGAAAAATATCTTAGTTGTCCCCTGACTCCCCCTATTTCCATCCTCCACCAGTTCAGATGCTACCTCCTCCTCAAAGCCTGCCTGGGACTCAGCTGGCCCACTGAGCAGACCACTCCTCATCTGTGTTCCTACAGCTCAGGGCCACACAGAACACTCTAATAGATTTACTATTGATGGTTTTGTACATACAAATATATTTAATGACATAATCAATGCCTACGGTGGAGGACAGGTGAGGAGCCCCCATGATCTCCAGCCCCTGACGTCTGAGCCTTTGTCATCTTTTCCCTTTGATCGGGGACAGGGCCTGTGGCTTGCTTCTAATTAATAGAACCTGGAAATGGTGAAGGTGTGTCACACTCATGATACATCACATTGTGTAAGGCTTGGTCTTGCTAGTGAACTCCCTTTAAGGTTCTCCTTGCAGGTTTGGTAAAGGAAGCAGCCACATTGGAAAGGGCCCACAGGGCAAAGAACTGTGGCAGTCTCTAGGAACTATGTGTGGCCTCTAACCAACATCCGTCAAGAAGCTGGGGCCCTCAGTCCTGCAACCACAAGGAAATGAATTGTGCCAACACAAATTTGGAAGAAGATTCTTCCCCCATCAAGCCTTCAGATAAGAACACAGCCTTGGCTAGACATGGTGGCTCACGCTTGTAATCCCAGCACTTTGGGAAGCCAATGCAGGAGGATCACTTGAGCTCAGGAGTTCAAGACCAGACTGCACAACATAGTGAAGCTCTGTTGCTACAAAAATAAAGAAGTCAGATGTTGTCACCTTTACTCTCAGCTACTTGGCAGGCTGAGGCAGGAGGATTGCTTGAACCTAAGACTTTGAGGTTATGATGATATCACTACACTCCAGTCTGGGTAACAGAGCAACTCACTGTCTCTAAAGAAACACACACACACAAACACACAAATATCCCTGTCAATATCTTCATTGTAGTTTTGTAAGACCCTAAGCAGAGGACCCATGTAGAATATGCCATTGAACTATAAGCTTTCAAGCTTCTAAATTTGCAGTTGACCCTTGAACAACATGAGTGTGAACTGTGAGGACCTGCTTATATGTGGACTTTTTTCAACCAAACTTGAATATAGTATAGTACTGAGTATATAGTATTGAGAGATCTGAAACCCATGTATGCAGAGGATTGACTTTTGATAGACTCAGCTTCCTTGGAACCCACTCTGGGACTTCAGTATGCATGGATTTTGGTATACTTGAGGCAGGAGGGTGCTGGAACCAATTCCCTGAGTATACCAAATTTGGTATACAGCAATAGAAAACTAATACCCACCTACCTGCCACTTGATGTAATAAACTCTACAATACAATTGAAGCCCTTGTGAATTTTTCCTTGGTTGTATTTCCATTTCTACCAAATATTTCTTAATATTTTCCTAGACATGCATCCCTAAATAATATCTATGGTATTTTATATGATTTTAAGCTTCACAATTCTTTACATAAATGTATAACATCCATGCTGGTTGGTAGCAATCCTTCCTGACCATCTCACCACTGCCCATCCTTATGATAAATGTCTGTACCTAATGTGTTGTTAAGGCTCTGTATGAGGCCTGCTCCTGTTGCTTTGCCACAAATGGGGCATCAGCAGCTCAAGTTTGTGACTTCACACCATCTTAGAATCGTAGCATGGGAAGACACTTTAGAGTTCATGTCCAACCCTTTCTTCCAATTTGCAAATGAGAGGATCCTCTGGCCCACAGACAGGAAGTGACCTTCCTATGGCTCAAGGCAAATGGCAGAACCAAGACTGGTCCCAGACCTATGCCTTGCACAGGGCTTCCAATACCAGGAACTCTGGCTATCAGATTGGGTCTGTGCAGGGGTCAGCCTGATTGATCCATTTCACAGCAGGTGCTTTTGTCAAATTAGCCCTGATGTGACGATCCAGACTCAGTACTTCTGGGCTTCCATTTACAGTGATTCTCCTACTCACAGGACCACCCTAAAGTATGAGGAATTCACCAATTTTAGAATTGCATCCAAAAGAGCCTACTGCATTTATTATGACCTTTTATGTTGATATTTATTTAGCAAAAGCAAAGTTGTGTTCAAGCTAAGTCCCAGATATGGAAATAGAAGCTTATTCTACCACTAGCCTTCATCTCCCAACAAAACCTCTCCCAGCACAGACAGATGACCAGAGCCCTGCCTGTCCTTTGTGTACATGTCAACATACTGTTGCCATGTCGTGTCCTCCCTCAGGCATCTGAACTAGAGTCTGTCACTTTTCTGGGGAAACACAAACTTGTATTCTACTTCCTTCTACTCATGCTCCTCTTCCCCATTTTAAAACAATTGAATCTAGGCGTGGTTGCTCCAGGCTGGAATCCCCATACTTTGGGAGGCTGAGGTGGGTCATTTGAGCCCACAAGTTTAAGGTTAGCCTATGCAACATAGTGAGACCCCCATCTCTAAAAAAAAAAATAATAATGAAAATCAGCTAGGCATGATGGTGTGCATGTATAGTCCCAGTCCTTGGGAGGCTGAGGCAGGAGCATTGCTCCAGCACATGGTTTGAGGCTGCAATGAGCTATGATGAAGCCACTGTGCTCCAGCATGGGTGATAGAGTGAGATCTTATCTCTTTAAAAAAATCCTAAAATAAATTAACTGAAAAGTTTACATAATAACTATAATCTCACTTAATCCTGAGCCAGAGGCTGGGGAATGGGAGTAAATGGAAGGAGAGGACTAGGGCTTGCTTCTAGAATCAGGCATCCAGCATCTCTGCAGCCCTGGAACGTTATAAGCTTCTTCCACACCAGAAAGACTTTTCATCCTGACGGACTACTCCTTCCGCTGTCATTCAGGACTAGGGTTAAAAGCAATATTGCTACCTACAAATACTTCACTGCATCTCAATCATAGGCCAAGGTGGGATGTCAGGGGTTCCCCAACCCCCTCTGCTGCACCATGCTGCAAGGAACAGCAGGGGGTGCACTACTCTGTGTCCAGGAGACAGGACTTCTCTGCTAACCTAAGTCCCAGGCACAAAGTCTGGCACATGGTAGGAAGCTGCTGTGCTCTGAATGTTGGTGTCCCCCCAGATTCATATGTTGAAACTTAACCCCCAGTGTGACAATATTAAGAGACGAGGCATTTCGTGAAGTAAGCAGGGAGGGCTCACCCTTGTGAATGGAATTAGTGCCCTCATAAAAGAGACTGAAGGAAGTTGTGTTTGCCCTTCTTGCATGTATGGGCGAATAGAAGTCATCATCAATGGAGAATCGGTCCTCACAAGACACTGAATCTGATGGCACCTTGACTTTGGACTTGTCAGCCTTCAAAACTGTAAATAATAAATTTGTGCTATTTATAAACTACTCAGTTTAAGGTATTTTGTTATAGCAGCCCGGACTGACTAAGACAGAGGTCACACATGTGTATTGCTGAAGAATAAAGGAGTGACAAAATAGCACATGAGCCAGGATACTGTGCCTTGTTTTCATGAGAAAAACAATCTGCCAGGGCCCAGGGGAGGCAGGGGCACTGGCCTGCAGGTGATCCAGGAAGGAGCTGGGATGAGAAGCCAGATTTCGCTGAGGATGGGAACATAAACCTGGCTGCCTGGATGTGGTGACTGTCTGAGATGCCTCCCAGTTGAGCAAAGTTGTTGCCTGTAGGGACACACGTGTCCTTTCACAGTAGGAGAGAGGTGCTGAGGGGAGCAAAGTAGAAAGACCTCATCTACCCACAGCTGCAATTTAGAAAGAGCACTTTCCCCATCCCATGGTCCCCCAAGTGGAGAAGCAGAAAAGGGAACAGGAAGCTTTCAGCTGGTTTGCTGGTACAGGTTTAAGTTTAAAATAAGGCAAAACTAGGCATAGCGAAGGGTCCCCATAACAAGTGGCCCAAGAGCTAGGATTCTCCACACAGAACAGGATTCTAACCCATTGCTGAAGTTATTAGAGGCTGACCCTGTCCCTAGCTTCTCAACATCCCCCCACCTGCCGTTCCCTGAAAACTATAAATTCCATCCATTAGGGCACAAAGGCTATCACCCAACAATGAGAAACATGGCGTTGAGTGCAACTACCCCTAGGAGAGGTAACACACAGATGTAAGCTCTTGCTGAGTTTCAAGTGGTACTGTGTCCTCTCCTGTGCTCAGCTTTGAGGGGAGGGACAGACCTGGAGACCCCTGGGGAAGGGGGCAATCAGTAATGGGAGGCACACCATGGCATAGAAGGGTAGGCTGACTTTCCCTCCTGCCTACTTGGGATCAGAGATGTCCTCCCCTACAGCGCTGGGGACAGAAACAGTGGAGGTGGCTGCCTCCCCTGGCCTGCTCCTGCCAGCCCTGACATGCCCACAAACTGGAGTGAATACAAAGGCTTCCCCTGTCCTTCATGCCAGCTTCTCTCAGCAAAAGGAATAAAACAGCCCACTTAATTTTATCCCTCACAGATTTCCTGGGAAATGCACTATTAGTTCCTCTAATGTAAAGATAATAGGCTTGTCTTCCTTGGCAAACGGCACAGCCCCAGCACAAGCACACTCACAGAACTGTCAAGAGGCCTCCCCCGCTGAGGAAGAAAGGCCCTGGAGTAGGATCTAGATTGGACAGGAACCAAGGAGCAGGCTTGCCCCCTCCACACACAACCTGTGGGTGCTGGTCGCAGTCAGTCCACGCTGAGTCCTGAGGACCTATCAGCCCTCTGCAGGGACCACTCTCTAACACCAAGGACAGAGAAGAGGGCCCCCATGCTGAACCTGGGGGCCTGTGAGGCACCTGGGCAATCGCTCAAAGAGGCTGCCACATTCACACTTATCTCTGCAAGGGCATGGATCCTGACAGACACCTTGTTTTTCCCCCCAGAGAGCCTTAGACAGTGCTGGGAAGGCAATGGGAATGCAGTGATACCTACTGGTGGATCAGACTGGGGATGGTGGGCCACATCTGTTCACACTGGTCACAGTGAGTGTGTGACTTTGTAAAACTCTTTTTCCACCTGAGGCTCAGTTTCCTGCTGTTTGTGGTCTGTGTCTATGTCTCTGAGAGCTCCAGGCCTGGCACCCAGTAGCCGCTCTCCTTCTACTCCGACCTCTGCTGTCTTTGTCCCTTAAGGTGTAGAAGCACAAGCAGAAGGAGAGCAGGGGCAGCCTTATCCAGGGGCAAGGGGCACAACCTGGCATTCCTCATCTCTTGGCTATTGGAGGCCTGGGGACAGGCGCCCTAGTCTGAGACTGGAGTGAAATGAACTTACACTGTCTTTCTGTTCCATGAGAGAAGGAGAGTCTGTCTAGAGCCACGGAAGCCCTGGCCAGGGTGCTGCTGACAGCCTGGGGAGTCCCTGGGCATGTTTGGGCAAAGCTGCCCATCCCAGGAGGGGGATGTGACCTGGCCCTCAGGGCTGCCCTTGTTGGTCAGAACCCTTCTAGGGGTCAGTGACTAGGGAGCAAGCATTCTGCATTTCAGAGAGGGACCTCAGGTCCGAGAAGGGACAGAGAGGGGCCCCAGAACCCTCCAGCTGCTTTCAAGATTCAAAATGGGGTGTGGATGGATCTACAACAATAGTAAGTAGTGGGAAAAGTCCCATGGAGCACATAAGGATGAGGCCAGGAGAATTTTAGCATGCAAATGCGTAGGGCAGTGGTTTACTGATCAGCCACTGCCACTGCTGCCTCCTCCTCCATCCTGCGGCAGGAGCTCTGAGGTCACTGCCTTGGGCTCCCTCTCTGCTGCCGGCCCCATGCACTGCTCATCTTCCAGAAGGTACTGCACCAGCTGCTCCAGGTCCTCCAGGCTTATCCTCTGCAAGCGCTCCTTGTGCTCCTGCCTCAGCAGCTGCAGCACTGCCTTGGCATCCTCTGGCTCAAAGTGTTTACCTAGGACCCGGCCCAGCTGATGCCACAGGGGCTGGGGCTGGGCCTGGGGCTGGCAGGCCTCCTTTTGTGTCATATTCTCCAAGGGTCGCATAATGACATTGATGGAGGCATTGGGCCCAATGCAGTAGTCCGAGAGGTGCTTGTCATCGGCCAGGAGCTGGCCGCGGAAGAGCAGGTGCTGCTGCTCCTCAGGCACCTGCAGCCGCTGAGACACCAGCTTCTTCAGTGTGGCTATGCTCTCCTGTCCCGACACCTTCAGGCTGCATCTCCGGCCTAAGAGCAGCTTGACTGTGAGGAACATTGGGCTAAGAGTAGAATCAGGAAGGCTCCATGCTCTGGGAGCTGCCCTGAAGATTCGGGGGACCCACAGGAGAAGTTGCCTTCTCCTATCAATAGAAGGCCAGCTGGCCCCAGGAGCCCAAGGGTCCAACCCAGGTGGGCAGCCATTGGCTAATGCACAGTGATGTCACAGTGCTGCAGGGCAGCTCATTTCCAGAGTAGAACTTTAGGGATGGCAGAGGGGCCCTTTGGACACAGAGCATCCTTCCTCCATGAGAGGAGAAAGGAGAGGAGAAGAGGAAAACCGGAGAGCCAGGAAAGAAAATGTAGGACTGAGAGAAAGGAGAGTGATCCTGGGAAAGGGAGGGCTAGAGAGGACAAGGAGACAGAAGGAGCATGTCTGTTGATTCATTCAACATGCAAGTACTGGCTACCCTGTCTGCATCAGCACCTGGACCTGGGGAGACAAGCACATCCAAATGGATACTTTCTGCCTTCAAGAAGCTTTCAGTCCTGTGAGCCAGCCAATGTTTATCAAGTGTCTTCTGTCTGTTCAGCACATGGGGTTGGCTTTCCCAGAAGCAGACCCTGAGACTGGGATATGAGCAAAGGAGACACCAGAAGGGGCTCAAGGAAGTGAGACAAGGAAGGGAGGGAAGCCAAAAATCCACATTAATGAGCAGGCCACCCTTGCGAGTGGTATCCATCCTGCCGGAGTGCAGGGAGGCTGCTGGGAATACATCTGATCACACCAGGTGTATGTTTGTTGTTGAGAAACAAACAGGCTGAGTCTTTATGCTCTGAATCCCATCTCTGGTTAATGAGAGTGCTGCCATCTTGGCACTTCTGGTCTGTGAGTGTGCAGAGCGTGCTTCTATGACCAGAGATAAGTAAGCCACCAGAAACATGAGCACTGAGGGGACAGGGCAGGGCCACCAACAGCTCTGTCTCCGGCACAACCTGATAGAGCTCTCACTACCTTTGGGGCAGACACTATCTTTGATCTCCATCGGGAGAAAGTGGAGACCTGGCTTATCCTACAGCCAGCAGGCAACATCACTTGTGTCTTTACCATTCCCTTGTATTGCCTCCCGAAACACACACCTGCTCAGTGCCTTCTGCGTGCCAGGCGCTGAGCAGGCACGCAGGGCTCTAAGGCCAACAAGGAAAGGGACCCTTACTGGGCTTCCTCTGTATCAGCAACTTCTGTTGAATTTTTGAATGTCAAGCCCTTTATATATATTGTCACATGTAAGGCCGTAGGGAAGATATTATTTCACTTAGCAATGAGCAAGCACAGAGAAGACCTGGGTAATGTTTCATGGCAGGTGGGCCAGTTTGCCAGGGACCCTCAGCTCTCACCAGCACTCTGTCCTCTCACCCTGCTCTCTCTCTCTGCCTTCCACTGGCCTCCTTTCCTGCTGCACCAGCCTGGACTCTGCAGTGGCTTGATACTCGCTAATGGGACTTTGCAATCTTTCCCCTCCATGGCATCTGGCCCTGAGTCTAAGCTCTGCCCCTGTCTTTTGGCCCCAGCAGCCAGGGCAGCTAAAGAAAATGCTCACGGATGGTATGAACTCACCCAGCCCTCATCCCACCCCGTGTTCTCACTCTGGGCAGATGACCCAAATTCTAGTCCATGGAGCAACTAGAGCTCACAAGTCAGGAACTCCCTGACTTTCTTCCCCTTCCCCACCCTGTCTACCACTCCTCTCCCCAGCAAAGGAGCCCTCTTGCTATTTCCCTTCTTCTCTAGAAGGGAATGCCTCCACCACATCCCCACTACCCACCCAGTTCAGGCTGTCACCCCCCTCCAGCCTATGGCACTGAACTCACAGCTCACCCTCTGCATCGACCCTACCACCTGGGTGCATGCACGCCATAGCCAAAGGGATCTTCCTAAAATAAAAGTAAGTTTGAATCCTTCCTCTGAGTAATGCCATCTAGTTTAATCCCCTTTACTTTGGGAGTCAGAACTGGCCTCCTTGGTCTGACAAGCCAATGCCACCATGGCCTTGCCCTGCATGTCACTCCAGCCTCACCTCCTTCCCTTCATTTTGTACCCTGTATTCCAGCCACAACCACCTGCCATTTCTTCTATTTGCTTGTCCTGTCTGAACTCTTCCAATCCATCCTTCAAGACTCAGGCTTAAAATCGCCTCCTCCATGAAGCCTTCCCCACTTTCCTCAGTCCTGGACAGAGGTAATGCCACCTTCCTCTGTGCAATCATTACTCTCCTTGAACATATGTGAATGCACCTAGTACATGTCTGTGTCTCCCTCACCAACACTCAGAGGCAGGGGCTGGGCTTTCTCTACGTTTGTACCCCACACCTCTAGCACACTGAGCCTGGTACACAGAAGGCCTTGAATACATGCTTGCTAAGTGAAGAAGATAAAATTGAGACATGCTGAGCCATGCAGAATCACGCAGGATGGGCCCAATATACCAGGCTGTGGAAAGATATAAACCCATCTGCAGGCTGTCTCTCATCCCCATCTCCTTCCCTAGAGAGATGAAATACGAAATTACATTAAAAAAAATGAATCTGAAAGTAATTCCAGTCTTTACCAAAGGATCTTCTATAGTATTTCTTTAAATAGCCAACTCCCCTGGTGCATTTGAAATAAGACAGAATTTGCAAATGTACCTGTACATACAGTGTAGGGGGAGCCGCGGACTCCACGAGGGCAGGGCATCTGCACAGAGGGAGCAGAGGGAGGGGTGCGGTTTCTCCTTGGCCATTTGGGAGCTCCAGGCCTCTATGGCGGACAATCCATGGTATGGACAGGATTGAGGCCACACTCAAGGAGGTGGCACGAGCAGAGCTGATCCAGAAGGCTTCCTGGAGGGCTGAGATTAGAGTCAGAAGGAAGATGAGATGGGGAAGAGAGTGGGCTGTGACCTCTCTCCCAGGATATGGGACTTCCAGGGAAAGCAACAAGAGCCAGGTTCTGAGCACACAGGAAGAATCAGCTGCCTGCCTTTTGCCTCTCCTCTCAGACCCATCTACCCAGGGGACTCCCCCAGGATACTGGAAGACACCGGAGAAGACACTAAAGAAGTCCTGGGCTCCTAGACTCACATGATGGCCACAGCTCAGGTCCGGTCACTCCGAGGCCAGTGTCCATGTGTGGGTAGATGTCCTTGGGACAGTGGTTTTAAGGGTCATGACTGCTGGGGCACACTTTCCAAATCAGGCTGCCTGATCTAGACAGTCCAAGTGTCCCATGGGCCGTGAGGACAGAAGCTTCAGATTAGTGGTATCTGGAATAGCTGAAAGAAATTACCACTACCCAACTCCTGCGTCTGTGCCCGGGAGCCTCCCCAAGGGCGACAGAGGCAGCACCTTGCTGGACTCACAAACCATATTTGGAGCCTGAAATTTTATGTTTTCCATGTAATTGCTTGTCTTAATTATGCAATTAGCATGAGAATATGTAATTGTGTAATCAGAGCATGCAATTAGACAATGACTGCCATAATTGGGGGGAAGATTATTGAGAATGAGTAGGTTTGGTGATGTGAGGGAAAGGAACAGATGAGGGCAGAAATGGGCTCAGACCCCTCTTGGATACAACCACAAGTGTAATTTGTGTCACTAGGAAGCAAGCATGATGTCTGGTGGGGAAGATGAGTGGGGCTGGGAGAGTGCTCTGGGCCAGGTCTGTGAACACCCAGGTCCTTGAACAGGAGGCCTGGACATTGGTACACTGAAGGGGTAAACTTTGCAGGATAAAAGCCAGGTGCCCAGCTTCTGGCCTGGTGCCTGCCTATAGCAGGCCTGGTCCTGGAGTCTCATTCTCCATCTCTGGCTAATGGGAGGGTAGAAAGGAACAAGGAGGAAGCAGAAACAGGAATGGGGCGGTTAATGCAAACCCCTGCCCAGTTCCCTTGCTTGGTTGCTATGAGGGCCCGAAGAGGGCCTGCAGTACAGTATCTGACCCACAAAAATATCCAGACCTATGGACTGAGTTTATAAATGTAAACAGGAGCTCTTATTGTCACCCCTAACCCTCAAGGGAGATCTCGACGTGCCTAGACCTGTGCCCACGGTGTGACTCCCTACAGACTGGGCAGGCCCTGCTGCCTGCAGGTGGGCAGCCAGTGCTCTTCTGCAGGGCTGACTGGCCAAGGGGAAGAAAGGGGCAGAGACATGCTGGCAGCTGAGAGGCTCCGGGCTGTGGGGAGTCTACGCTCATTCCCAGGAGCTGCAGGAGAGGCCCATTACTCCCTGGCAAGTTATCAAATTGTTTCACTTCAGTGATGTCAGGCTGGCCTTCCAGGGGAAATGCCAGGCAGAACAGAAACTGGGAGAGACAGAGAGAAGGGACAGAGTGAGGGAATGGGACAGACAGTAAGAATCCTGAGCACAGGAAGGGCTCAGAGAGAGAGCTGCAGAGGACAGACAGAAAAGGGAACAGGAGTAAAGGGACAGGACAGTGGGGCAGCTCTAGGGGAGAGGGTAGAAAGGAAAGGAAGCAGAAGCAAGAAGGGGCAGTTAATGCAAACCAAGTACAGGCAACATCTCTGCGAGCCTCCCTTCTAAGAATAGTCCCTCTTCCCCGCCCTTATGGTCTGGAATGGCTCAGGGAATCTGGAAGCTGTTTATCAAACAAAGGAGTTGAGAGCCTGAAGCTGTGGTACACACCCCATCACCTCCAGCCCATGCAACTCACCATTCAACCACGTGTCACCGGCACTCTCTGTGTGTCTGCCTGTACTCTGCAAGGGCCTGGAGGGAACTGGTGGGCCCCCAAGACACAGCCCTGTGGCAGGGGCTGCCCTCAGGCCCCCACTGTGATGCTGGAGACCTCACTCTGCTTGTGCCACCTCCTATAGCTGTCCCACAAGATCCCCTGCCCCTCTGAGGAGGGAATCTCTTAAAATTGCTCCCATGCCCTGGAGATGCCAGGGCCAGTCCCAGCCCTGCCCTAGCTGACCGTGGGTAGCCCAGTATCTGATGGGGCTGGTCCCTGCACCCGACAACCTAAGTCCTGCCCTGCCTTGCCATCCTGGAGTCCTGGAGAAGACAGACACCACCTGTGGGTGGCCCAGAAGGACGGACTCACGCCTTCTAGAAAACTTTGTGGGGCTACAGCCCACTGTGACCACTAGATGTCACTGGTGACCTCCCTGGCTAGCCCAAGCAGGACTGGGTCCAGCCCCCTCCTCCTGCACACCTCCAGGGGGTCATGCTCCAGGTGCAGATACCCGTGCCCACCCAGAGCTGGGTGTGGTACAAGGTGCTAAGGCATGAGCAGCGTTAGTCAGACGTGTGGGAGGACACATAAATCTGTCATTTCAGCACCAGGCATAAGCTTTACTGTGGAGGCAAAGAAACTCCCAGTATACCAGGAGGTTGGGCCTGGACCGAGGGCTTCACCAGGGAGGGAGATTGGATGGCCTTGAGGATGAACAGGAGCTGCCCCTATGAAGGACTCTGTAGCTGAACGCCCAGCCCACACAAGCCCCTGTGGGCTGTGGGAGTTGGTCAGCGGGGGCAGCACAGGAGGGAGAGGTGAGGCAGCGATGAAATAGGCAGGCTGTCCCCTTCCTACAGAGTCTTTCCTGGAGCCAAGACTTTGGAGGCAGACATGCCACATACCTGCAGTGCACAAGCACAGGCATTCCCAGGAGCAGTCACAGCTATTGCTCACTCCTTCTTACACACACACACACACACACACACACACACGTGTCCTGCTGCCATAAGGGGGATTAGCAAAGGGCTTTCTTTCCCACTCTGTCTGTGAGCTCCACCAGGGCTTCAGAAACACCAGCACCAGCAGTGCAGCCCTGCCAAGCCCGAGCTCTTCCTCCCTTGGTGCTTCGTGCCTTGTCTGGCGCACCCTGAAGGCGAAACTGCATGTGGTGTGGCTGGTGGCTTCAACCATGCACAACACAGGGGCACTGTCTCCTGGGCCCATCTGCACCTCGAGCTGTGTGATTTTAGCTGACAAAAAATACTCTGCTTCAGCCTGTAGCTGTAGCACAGCAACGTGCGTTTGGGCGGACTAAATGTACTCTGAATTTGAGAGTAGTGTATTATAAACCCTTGGTCTGGGATTCAGCAAACATTTCCTCAGAGAAGGAGCCATCAGTGAGCACTGGGACAAGGGGAAGGCTGAGAACTCCGGGGCCCAGGGTGGGTTACGCATCCACATTTACATTCCACAAATATTCCTTACATGCTAAAGAGGTGTCCACATGTGCACCAGACTCTGGGGACTCACCTCTGCTCTGAAGAACTACCATGAAGAAGATGTAGTGTCGGACTAGAATCAGACTTGGCAGGTATGGCACCAGATGGCAAGTGAGAATGGGAGAGAAGCGGTTTTCTTCAGTCGCACAAAAGGAGATGGTATGAAAAGTTCTGGGAGGAAAGCTCAGGCAGAACCAGCCTTACAAACAGCTCAGCAGTGTCCTTCAGGACAGGATGGAGGGGCTGACCATGAAAACCCTCCTTCTAGGCCAGATCAAGATAGTCCTCCAGGAGGCTGTGAGGAGCATCTGCACAGATAGGATAGAGGCCTGGGGAGGGGTCTTTGGGGCCACATAGGAAACTGCCTTCCTTATGTGGGGGCAGGGAGAGCTGAAGGCCCCATGGCTGGGACCAGGGGCTGCCTGACAGGCCGGCAGAGCCTCACGAGGCAGGCTGTGCTTCCATCAGGACTGACACACTCTAACTCATCACGTGTTCTTCTAGTTCTTGAAGACTATTTCTCCTTTAGTTTCCTTTTAAAGTGTTTCCTGAAAAATCTATAATCTTGTCTTGTTGCAACAGTAAGGAAAAAAAAGATTTATTCACATCTAGGCCAGGTTAAATGATGAAGCAAAGGGTCTCCTGCGTCAGGCAGAATGGTGGCAGCTACAGAGACCCAGCTGAGGGGCTGGCACTGGCAGGCATCCTACTAGGAATGGACTCTCCCCTTATTCTGGGGTGACTGTTTCCTTAATGATCTGTGTCATCAACCAGAGTGGCAGGAGCCCTCCACCATGCAGCAAAAATAAAACATGATGCATTCAAAGCTTGGACAGAGGAGGGGCCTTCAGAGCCCTCCTCTGAACACCTCCTGTTCTTGCTGCTCTTGCAAGGCCACAGCCAGGTCTGAATAGAGGAGCCTGTGGCCACCTAAAGGGGCTGCCACATTGATTATGCAGGACCGAAGAGATCCCTTGTTGCTCCTAGAGAGATACAAAGGCTGGCCCTTCAACAGCACAGCTTGCACCATTCTTTAGGCCTGGCTTTTGGCATAAGGACGCTAAAGCAAGTCCTTGGATGAGATTCTAGCCCACAAGACTCCGTTCATCAGTCAGGGAAAGGCAGTCTGCTACCAGGGAGAGGGAATGTAACAAGCTGCACGACCTTTGCCCCGAGAATACTGGGACCAAAATGGAGAGGCAGAGGGAAAAGAGGAAAGAAAGCTGGGAACAGACAGAGTGAAGCTGGCCTTGGGGGAACTAAAATACCTGTGAGACAGACCTTTCTCAGAAGAGACACTGGATTACAGTTGAACAAAGGAGCCAGGAAACTTGGATTTGACTTGGGCTTGGTTAGCCCCAAGGAGGTCCAGTTGGCAGGTGGGATGTTGGGCTAGGGTTAGAGTTTTGGTATTTGACTTTCTGCTTTTCTTGCTGGTAGCACTAATGACATACATTCAGTCACTGGAAGAGGCTGGATCCAAAAACAAGAGAGAGAAAATTCAAATCCAAACAACAGCTAATTGGATGTTCCCAGGAGCAGCATGGACCAGAACAACCAATGGAAAAACACAGGCCCTGTCAGAGGCTGCCTTAGGCTCCATAGTAGGCCATCAGAACTACTTCAATTGGGTCATTCCTAGTATTGTAACTCAAGTGACTAGCTGTGGAACCAGCAGCCTGAAATCCTCACTGATGGATATCCTAGAGGTAATCAATAAGAATGTCTGCCCTTCAGTGCCTCCTCAGTGGCAAGAATATCATGCTGAACTGACCACCTTTTGAACAGTACGTCTATCAGTAATAAATGCTCCTAAGACTCATAGACAATTCACCCCATTACTTTCACTATTAAGGACCTATTTAAGAGTCAAGTGCCTGAGAAGGAACAGGTATCACGGTACAGTGGGGAGTGTAGAGTATCTGGGACTAGACTTGAGGGTGGCAGGGGTTGGCAAGAATGAGATTGGAGTCTTTGCCCAGAAGAGACCTAGAGAAAGTTAAGGGAACCAGCTGTCAACACTGCCTCTCCCTTGGCCTTTCCAAAACTCTGCCTCCCTGTGATACCCTGAATGCACCTGTGTCTTCCCACCCAGAACTCTGGACCTCAGATTCAGTAATTGCTGGTATTTAATAGTCTGGACATAAGGTACTCAAAAGAATCCTGGAAGGCAGTGAGATGGTATCAGGTGATGGGAAGGCCTGGACAAATTCAGGCTGAGGGCCAGGCCCACAGCCCAAGCTCTGGACACCAGCTCCTGGCAGGATGACAGATAGCAGTCTCTGCTGCAAGTGGGGCACGTGCTGTAATTTCACTGAGGCCAGGAAGCAGGGTGTGAGAGGCAGGTGAGGTGACCCTGGGCTTCCTTCCTGCCTGCTGGTAGTCTAGTTGGAAAAGGACAGGAGCCCTCCAGCCTGGATGGCTATCAGGAAACAGAAATGAGCTCCTAGCTTCTGAGTACTTATTAAACTTGTATAACAGGCATTGACTTCAGCCTCAGACCCTTTGGCCCCTGGGTGGGCAAAGACAGATGTCGTGGCCAGGCTGAGTTCTTTGCCGGACAGGAACCAGTGACCCTAGAATGATATCTGGTAGGAACCACATGGGTTGGCAGATAGGCCAAGCTGTTTCATGGGCATGGTTGATGCAAGAGACTCCAGAGCTGTCCAAAACCAAAAGGCACACTCTCAAGCTCTCACTTATATCTGATCCCTCCCGACCTCTCTGCAAGGAGTGGAATCTGAGTGTGGAAGGATTTAGAATTACAGTTAGGAAGAAATTTCTGATATGAGGCTTAGGATGTTTCCTGCAAACCATTAAGAATAAAGGAAACAAACCCATTTTAATTTAACCAAGTCATATGTGGAGTTAGCTGGAAGCAGGGGGATGGACAAGATGACCTTGATAGGCAGATGACCTTGATAAGCCTTTGTAGTAAACTCAGGCAGGGGTGCCTTGTCAGAAAGACCCCGGCCCTCTTGTCCACCATGGCTCACACTAACACAATGGGAAAAGACCAAGTGAGATACAATCATCATGTTCTGATCAAGAAAAGAGGTGATCAGGTGGTCCCACTCTGGCCTAGACAGAGGACCCCTGGATTATATCGTCATAGATTGTCAGAGAGAAAGAGGAACTGAAAGAACAAGCCCTCCCACCCCCGCAGGAGACTTGGCCCTGAGAGGTAACTTGCTAATTCTAGGCCCATTGGGAAGGGTTTCCATGCCCATGGACCCCTGGGGAGAATGCCTTCCCAGAGAAGAGCTGGCCCCAAGCCCAAGGAAGTGAGACAGGATGGCCATGGGGAGCCAGGCATGGGGAGTGGTCCCCAAGGCCCCAGCCAAGTTTCTGGGCCCCAGATGAAGAGTGAATCGCTGGTACTCCCTGGAGGGGAGTAGTCAGTCACCCCGTAAAAGTTTATTTTTATACATGTCTGATCTATTTCACATCCGCTCAGATATTTTGACACATATACAGGAAATGTAACTCTCCCCCATATGGCAGTGTTTGGTTGGCTGGACCTGGGGAAACTCAATAGGGTCACAGAGGAGCAGAGGGGAATTGCAGCGTCAGAGAGGAATGCCAGAGGCCTAGGGGCCGTGATGCGCACCTCAGGCCAGCATGCAGGGGACAGGGGTCACTGTGAGGTTACAGGAATCCCCCTGCCTGGGTACAGAGCCCTGGGTCCCAGGCTAGGAGACTGAGTGTGGCTCTGTTTATTGCTCCCCAGAAGGGATGGGGGCACCACCATGAGGAGGAGACAAACCCGGAAGAGGGCAGCCAGACCTGGCAGCCTAGGGGACGGGCTGTTGAGACAGAGACAAGTCGGGTTTGAGAGACAACTCCTGAGGTGCCTCTGACCTAGGCCAAGAGCAGGGATTCTCTCCACATCCTGGCATCCTGTGATGCGATCAGGAAACCTTCAGACCACATGAAAGAAAGGAACGAGGGAACGCTGTGGGCTGGCACCACTCGGCTGGGACTCCCCCAAGTTAGTGGACTCCCATGGGCCTCAGTTTCCTCATTTATAAATTAGGGTGGACATTACCATTGGGGAAACCAGGACGGTTAAAAAAAGCATGCAGAAGGGCCTGTTTCTTGAAAAGGCCTGATATAGAGGAAGAGGTCAGCATCCTGAGGGAGGGTGTAAGGGGACCACATTAGAAAATCGCCCAGAATGATGCCTGGTTCCACGGGGGGCAGTAAGTGCTGTCATCGAGGGAGAACCTGTGGGTTTAAGTGTCACTGTGGCAGGCCCTGCAGGGGTGCTGTGGAAGAGCAGGGAGGGCCAACTTCCTCTCCCCACACTGGTCAGGGAAGGTCCTTTTCAGCTCTGACTTGCTGGGTCCACCTCTCCCAGAGAGAAAAGTTAACAATATAGCTCGTAATTCCAGGTCAGAGTAACACACTGATTGTGTGGGGCTTTTATTTTAAGTTTAAATTCACGGACATCACATTCCTACCAGGTGTCACAGGGAAGCAGGTTGATGGATGGGCATCCCTGACTCATGGAGCCAAGATGGGCAGACACCTCACTCACTTCCTGTGGTCCCTGGGTGCCGGCAGCAGACACAGGGCATGGGCAAGACTGGCTGCGGGACAATATCTCCTAATGAAGCCATTTGGATCGCCCTGTCCTGCATGCTTAACATGCCCCCGGGTAGCCTGGCCCCCCCTCCGAGCCTCTGCCGAGTCTCGGTGCCTCCTTCCCCAGTGCTGCATCAGCACTGCTCCCAGGGGGTGGGGGAGGATCTCTCAGCATCAAGAGGAGCCCCATAGTCCTTGCTTGGTAAATGGAGGGTGGCAGCCAAGAAGTTGCTAAACCTTCTCTTCCTCCCTTCTCTGGAACTCAGAGGGTGGCAGCTCCAAAAGCCTGGGAAGTGAGGTGTGTCAGTGGGTGGAGGCTGAACTTGGCCTCACCTCCCCCACGCCCCCACTCACCTCCCTGTAAATCCTGGTGACACAACAGGAAGGCTCTTTAACTGGTACATAAAAGTGCTTTGGGTTTTCAAAGACCTTCTCTGCATTTACAGGGAGCCCAAGATTTTTACAGGCCATCTCCATCCCCCTTTCCATGACATACTGATCCATCTTGGTTTCTAGCTGTGGTGTGGGGGATTGTCACAGCCCCAGCCAAGTGACCTTGGGGCACAGAAGGAGGATGAGAGTGCCCTGGGACCCGGGAGACGATGACAACCAGGGACGGACAGGCTGACCATGCACACACCTGATGTCAGCCCGGGGGTCTGGTAAGGTCCTTCTCTGACTTGCCCTCTATCCTTCTGGTTGGGCACAACACAGGTACTCACAAAATTTTTGTTTATCAGTTGACTGATCCGCAGCCACGGAAGCTACAGATCAGCCTTAGAAGGGGCCCAGGAAACACCTCTGAAGGGGTAGTGAGGGCCCGTCCTGAGAGGCACTCGAGTCACTCCAGGGGCAGCCAGGTGAGCGAGCTGTCTATACTAGGATTCAAATAATGGATCTTTAAGATCCTTTTAGCCCCAAAGGTCTATGAACCTACATTTCTAGGAATCTACATGAACCTACTATAAAGGTACAGCCCAGGAGAGTTTTTTTCCATCTGGTCCTCTGATGCTAGCTTGTCCAGAGATCTCTCACCCCTGTGGGTGCAGGACAGGGTGGAGGGCAGAGGGTGGGGCATGGGGATGCTCAGGTAGACAGGGAAGGAGATGTTTTGTGTTTGGTGGACAGGGAAGAAATCCTAGCCCTGCAGACCTCTAAGGCAGACACCAAGGCCCCTCCCAGCAGTCCCCTCTCTTTGGGCCCTTTCCCATCCTTCTCCCACCACTCCCTCCCTTCTTGACTCTTATCTAGCTTCTTCTATTCCCCCCCTTTCTTTTCCCCTTCCCCCCTTCCTTCTTTCCTTTCTGGCAGTTTTTCTTCCTCCTTTTCATTCCTCTTATTTTATATTCATTAGGCTTATTTCTATTCTCTGGACCATTCTATTTTGTTTTCACGTTTTTCTTTTCTTCTTTTTCCTTTTCCTCTTTTTATTTGTGCTAGCTTCTCCCCTCCTCTCTTGGACAAGATTGTCTCTGAAGGTTTCATTTAGCAATGAAATCACACAGTTTTAAGATCTGATCAACACATGCCAGGCACAGCATTGGGCAGTTCATGTTTGGTAGATGTGGGACCACATAGTGAGTATAGTATAGAGCACAGGGCCACATGCCATCCTGAGCGTTTGTGTTCCAAGAATGCACTTCTTCACAACAATCCTATGAGATAGGTACTAATATTACCCCCATTTTACAGATGATGAAACTGAGGGACAAAGAGATTAAATAACTTTCCCACAGTCACACAACTGGCAAGTGGCAGAACAAGATTCAAACCCAGTCACTCAGCCTCTGGACTGCATGCACTATCTCAGGACTTTCCCCCTCCTCCACACTTGATGGCAGGTGGTCCCTTCATCAGGTAGTTCAGGGTGGTTCTCAGAGGCCCATGAGCCTTGACTATGGGATGGGAAGGCATCCATGGCATGTATCTGGGTCTATGTGTCTGAGGAACTCCAAGGTCAAGTGTTGAAGAAGGATGTCACGGGAAGGGGTCGCCTGAGACAAGAGGATCTTGTCTTGTTCCCAGACCAGAGAGAATGAAGGCCTCTATTGGGAGGCCCTCATCCCCAGCTGGCTGTTCCCGGAAGGGCCTGTCACCTCCCCTTCTGGGAAGGCCCTGGAGAACTGACTCTGTTGCTCCCCTCACCCTCTTGGGGAGCAGCAGCTGAGTCCTGCCAGGGAGGGGCCCACCTACCATTGTCCACCAACACTGCACTTGGATCATGGCCTCCCAAGCCACTGGAAACTTCCTGGTGGGTACTGGGTCCTGCCTCTCCCCCCTGGCATGGTGAGGAATGTGCTTCTGTCATCCTATCCTCCCTCTCCGACCCTAGCCCAGTGCAGAATTGGATTAAGAACAAAAATATGAGCTGTGTTTGTTTTAATCAGCTTCAAGACATGGGGGCTTTTAAAGGGAAGGAGAACAGGCCGGAGCTGGCCCCAGGGCAGGCAGGCTGGGCGGTGATGCCATCTCAGGGTCAGGAGCAACAGAGCAGCGAGTGCATCTGCAGGTCAGATCCCAGACCAGATAAGGCTGAGGGGGAGAGGACCTGGGCAAGGGTGGAGAGAGGATGAGAAGGATGAGAAGGAGTGGGAGAGGACACAGGTTTTCTTGAGAGTCAGAGGGACCAGGGCTGCCCACAATCCCTGTCTTGGATTAAGGCAGGGTCTGCCACGGGCCTGCGCAATGGTTTCTGCTCTCAAGATCTGTGCCTAGGTGATCCAGCACCTGAGAGGCAGGTGCTGTCTACAAGTTGAACTTGCAGAATCCAGTGGCAAATGGGAGGTTGGGGGAACAAAGACCTGGAGGGCAAGAAGCTAGGAGAAAAATGACATTTCTGGGCAGATATCAGTTGGATGAAGGCCTAGAGTCTGTGGGGTATGCAGGAAGGGCTCTGAAGTGGGAGCCATGAACCTGGGCCGTGCATTAACTCTGCCAGCTTGCTGTGTGGCCTCAGGGGCCACTTCCCCTCTCCAGTCTTTGTCTCTTCACCTGTACAATGGATTGATGGGACACAGGATGCTGGGACATTTAGCAACGTCTTAAAAAGAAGACCCTGTAGCATAAAATTGTACCCTTGCTACATTAGTGATTATGCTCATGTTAGCTCAGTGAATCAAGGAAAGGGGCCCAGAGAGCACCAGAGACCAGTTCAAGGCCTCACAGCCAGTGAGAAAAGCTAGTACAAGTGCCAAGGCTTAGGATATCTGACCAGTGCCCCAGTCTCCCAGGGTCCAACAGCCTCAGGCTAGTGTGCATGTCAGAGCATTGGAAGGAAACAATATTGTCAGAGAATTGAGAGAAGAGCTCCCCAAGGCCCTTCCCAGAACCTCTGTTCCCATCACCAGGCTCCAGAGGGCCTGGATCAGCTCCACCACTCTCCAGCCTGACTCCAACACTCTGTATAACCCTTTCCCTGAGGAGACTGGGCAATGATGACTGGGGGTCTGCACCAGCCCCTTCCTGCCCTAAACCAGAGCATGGGCTCCTTGGGACAGATCTAGATGGTATAATCCAGGCCTACAGAAGGGTTTTGGTCTATGATAATGCTTTTACCAATGTGAGGTAAAGGAGGAAAATAAGTAATGAATTCTTTATATGGCTACATCTTAGTTTAAAAATTTGAAATGGTATCATCCCTTTTCTGATTTAAAATGCTTTCTTGTTACAAAACATGATGAAAGTAGGCCTTCTAAAAAGTCTTCTTGGCAAAATAAAAACTGTCAACCCTATGTCCATTCTTCAATTAAAAATTTTTAATTGGTCCATAAAATCCTCAAGTTTAAGAACAACTGCGTTATTTTATTTGGAGACATTCTTGCCTGACGCAAAGTCCAGGTCTCTGCATGCTACAAGTACTTTATAAATGTCAGGGCCAGGTTGAGGGAAGAAAGGCCGGGCAGGGCAAGAGGCTGGGAGAACAATGACATTCCTGGGCAACAGCATAGTTGGGGTCTACAGGGACTTGGACTTGGAGATCTTGAGTCTAGAACCTCAAATGGCTGGGCAGGCTTGAGCAAATCACTGCATGTTTAGCCTCAGTTTCCCCTTCTGTAAAAAGAGGAGATAAGACTGTGGGGTGACCCCTGAGACGAATCACAGCAGCAACTTTCCACAGCTCTAGGAATAGTGACTCTGAGTTTCCAGAAAACAGAGACAGGCCTTGTCAAGCAGCAAGCACACACAGCTATGCCCCAGGCAGAGACCTTAAGAAGGCAATGGGTGGGCGGTGCACTTGTTTAACCACCCTATGCAAGAGTATTTCTAATAGCAACACCACCACCACAATAGGTCTGCCAACCATGAGAAAAGAGCTAACTTGACATTGGCCAGGCCTTAGGCTCAGACCAAACAATGGCCCCTTGCCCATATCCCAAGCCTTAGATGCATCTCTCAGCCCCTCCAGGCTGGCACTGGTCTCATTTCTTGAAGAATCTCCTCCAATCATCAGTCACTGCAGCCCCTGTAGGGAAGTCAATCCAACCCAACGCTGCAAAACTTGACTCAGCCCCTGTTCTGTGCTAAGGGTGGGGGACACCTGCATTACCCAGGAAAATGGTGAATACATTACTGCTAAAAAATTTAAACTTAGAATATATGTATTTATATATCTACTGCATCCAAATCTGTTAAAAAGCAATTAGACTGTATCAAATATTTCATTTTGAGCACACTGTTGTGTGTGCCATTGACAATGTCCCAGTCTCACAATGTTACAAGGTGAATACTTGGCCCCAAAGCCAGCATTTTCTCCATGACAGCCTTTCTGTCACTCTACAGTATGTTTCTAGTCTCAGTCCCCTACTACATTATGGTTCCTCTGTGAACAGGGATTGTGTCCAGTATTTAGAGCTGAGTACAGAGGGCATATTCAGATGCAAAGTGAAAGAAGGTGAGGGGTATAGGGGACAGATAACAAAGGAATGTGACCAGTCAGCACCCTCAAAGGCCAGTCCTGGGAAAGAAGTTGACCCTGAGAGGGATACAGAGGAGAGAGAGACTGAGGCCTCCTCCAAGGAGCCTTCTGGCAAACAGAGAAGGGAGATGCCCTGCACAGATGCAGCAACAAGGTAAAACCAAAGGCAGAAGGTATGAACTCTGGGCCATCCTGGGATGGAGATGTTTCTCTAAATGCTGGTGCTAGGCTAGAATGGAGAATGGAGGGGCTAAGGCCATTCACACACCACTATGGGGGGGAAGAATGTGCCTGTCCAGAGCAGGGCCCTGCCCACCCCAGGCATTGTTTCTCAGGGTGGGTGACTCCAGCCTTGGTCCAGCTATGAAGTGGGAAAGCAGTGTCTTTGCCAGGGTGCCTGGTGCAGGAGGAGCGGGCACAGCAGCCTCCACATGGCAAGAAGGGGCAGGGGAGCCATGGAGGAAGGGCGGTGGCTGTCCCCCCCATCCCCACCAGGCTGCTTAGCCTGCACAGTCTCAGCCCCATTCCCCAGACACCCAGGGACACACGCTGCTGACACTACGGCATTGGGTTTCCCCAGGGCTGGCTCAGGCTCCTGTCACCAGGCCTACCAGGAAATTGCTGCTGACACCTGGGGAAGGGCCCCAGGAATGGGGAGGCCAGGGATTGTGAAGTCTGAGCTCGTGAAGTTCTGAGGGGTGCTAGACAGGGCTGGGACAGGAGCGATAGCTGTAGGTCTGATGGGGGTCCTGGCTATGCAGGGCTGGGCCCCTGAGCCTCCATCCTGGTCCTTCCCTGCTGGAGGCCCCCAGAAAGCTGGACAACCTTGGAGGTTATGGCTAGCTTGGCCGTGCAGGTGAGATGAAAACGGAGAAGGGTTAGCATTGTCTGAGGGGCTCATGAACTCCTTCACATCCATTGGACCCAAAGTTGCACAAATTTGCCCCTCAGTATCACACACTTCCTAGTGAGAAAGCTAGGGCAAAGCTAGGGCTGCCCCATCCTGGCTGGCCCGGGCATACTTGAAGGTTCCCCAGAAGCTTTTACTCGGGGAGTGGGTGTCTTTCCCTCATGTGACTCTGTCCCATGGAAGCCTGGAAGCCTGCTCTGTGCCCATACTCCCCTGCTGTCTTTCTATGTTATATTTGTCAAAATAAAAACATGCCTTGGATTCCAGGTGCTTGTGAGTATTTCAAAGACTTGGAGAGAAACTGGAGAGTGGGTAGGAGTAAATGGCAGGAGGTGGGGAGGTATCCTCAGACTGGGAATCAAGATCCTCTCAATGTTAGTGTTTCTGCTCTGTTCTCACTAGGAAGTGTGTGTGTGCGTGTGTCTAGGGTCACTCTTTTTATCTATATGCTCCAAACAAGTTACTTAACCTCTCTGTGCCTCAGTTCCTTCATCTCTAAAATAAAGATAATAATTGCATTTTCTTCGAAAAGTTTTTGCAAGGAGTGAGTTAACACGTGTGAAACCCATTAAACAATGTTTAGATTGTAGTCACTACTTGGTAAGTGGTTAGTCATTACTACTATTATTATTCTAACCAAGTCAAGCTGACCATTTTATATCTATATATAAGTATAGATTCAATAACTCTAAATAAAGAAAATAAAACATAAAATATTTTATAGTATGAATTTCTTGCATAAGCAAAGTAATTCATTCAAAGGATCTATATTCAATTATTCATTCATTATCCAAGAAATATTTATTGAATGCCCCTAACTTCAAAGATTGTTCCAGGCAGTGGGAATTAGACAAGGTCCCTGTCCTCATAAATTTACTTTCTCATGTATGAGACAATCAGTATACAAATAAACAAATAAATATATAACATCAACAAAGAATACTAAGCAAGATAAATAGCAAACACTTAAACTTAACATATTCAAACTACAGAAAATCAAGACAAAGGACCAATCTTGAAAAAAGTCACGGGAAAAAGCCACTTTACCTACAGAGTAACAAGGACAAGATTCATATCAAACTTCTCTTCAGACATCATGCAAACAAGGTGAGAGTTGAGTGAAATATTTAAAGTATTAAAGGAGAAGAACCCCACTAACCTAGAGTTCTGTATCCTGTGAAATTATCCATTAAAAGGGAAGGAAGACTTTATCAGACAAACAACATCAATAGCAACAAGCGATTTGAGGAAAAACAAAGCTGAAGGCAGGTAGAGAATGAAGGGGAAGGTGATGTCTCAGGGGGTCAGGTCACCCCTGGAGGAGGGGCCATTTCAGTAGAGACCTGGATAAAGTGAAGGAGCAGGTGGGAGAGAGAGTTCCAGGCAGAGGGGACAGCTGGCAAACACCCTGAGGTGGGACAGAGTGTTAGGGCCATGGAAAGCAGCGTCCTGGCTGACACATGCTGAGAGGAAGAAGGCAAGCCAAGGCCCAGAGGTGGGAGAAGTTTGATGACTTTTTTCTACATATCATGAGAAACCATGGTGGAATTTTGAGCCACGGGGTGACACAATCAGATTTAAGTCTTCAAAAGATCACTCTGGCTTTGGTGAAGGGACAGTGAGAAGGTGCCAGAGACACACCAGGAGGAATTTGGGATAGTCCAGACAAGACATGGTGGTGACGTGGAGCAGAGGGTGGCAGAAGTCACTGGATTCTGGATATTCTTAGAAGATGAAATCAGCAGGACAGATGGATGGGTTGGATCTGGAGTGTAAGGACAAGAAAGGGGCCTGTGGGCTTTGTGGCCTGAGCAACTGGAGAGTGACTTTTAATGGAGATGGGACTGGGGCAAGCAGCAGGTGTGGGGGGGAGGGGTTCTGCTTTGTTTGGACAGGTTTGTCCAAGGTCAGCCCATTCAGCCTGCAGGTGGACAGGACAAATGGACAGCTGGACTTAAGAAGTCTAGACAGAACTCATGGGAGTGTGAATATCACTGAGAATATCCAGGTAGCTCAGATGCCATGCTTGTCCTTACACGTGGGGCTGTCTCATAGTCATTAGGAAAAGTTCCCTAGAGCTCCACTGACGAAAGTGGAAAGGAGCCTTCTAGGGTTGTCTCATTAAAACTGGAATACTCTGGGCAGCATCAACAACTCCATCAGTTGTCCCCTGTGGGTTGAGAATATGACTGCAGTGGAACCACTGTCTCAGGGCAGAGTGCTCTGCAGAAGTGATGGCCAGGAATTAGCTGAGAGGGACACTTCAGGCCAGTGGCCAGGGAAAGGCCCAGGGAACCATCTGCTTAGTGCTCCTGGGCAGAGCTTGAGGTAATCTAGCTGGCACCCTGAACACAGAGTGAGGAAATTGTTCTGTATTCTCTCTCCTACCTGATTATACCATGTCTTTTAAATAATAGCTGCCTCTGCTCACCGAAGATATGACAAATGTAGAGAGGAGGTTAACATTCCTCTAACACTTGCTAACATTCCTCTTTAAGAAAAGAAAGCAAACCTAAAACTCAAAGCCTCCCCTCCACAGGCAACTCTAGCTACAATAGAATAAAATTGCTATGTTTTCATTTTATTTATTTTTATAGCTACTCTGTTTATAAGGAGTGCTACTAGTGTTCCATTTATAGTAAGGATGTAAATTTCCCTTTTCAAAGATATCCGTGTGTGTGTTTATGTGTATGCATGCTCACAGTGAGCTAAAGAAAAATGTTATGGTACAAGTGGCACTCAGATGGGCCAAAATCACAAAGGTTCTATTCAAATGATTAAAGTCTGAAAAATATGGCTCTAAACAGATGCAGAAACAAAAATATGAGCCCTGAACCTCAAGTTCATACACAAAGTTCATAATCATGCAAACCCCCGGGATCAAGGGAGGGAACACCCCCCTTCCCTTCACTGTCCCTTGCAGGCCACAGATAGATAACTTCCCCCTCTTACCTGTCATTTTGGGACTTTGCTGTCCCAAATGACAGCCAAGGGGAGAAATCTGCTGATACACAATTCTTACTATCTCAAGGCCACACAATTGATGTTTTTACCAATGATATCCCCCAAATGCTGCAAATTCATGAAATGGTGTCTGAATCAGTTAAGATTACAAAATACCCTTTTAAATAATAGCTGCATCTGATCACTCTTCTAATTCAGGAAGTAGAGGTTATGGGCAATACTGTCCCAAGATGGTGCGCTCTTTAAAAATAAGGAGGGTTCAGCCCTCAGGGGAGGGTTCAGTCATGGGTTTTGGTATGGCTCAGTGCCTAGAGCAGCGCCCGGCCCAGCACTGACCCTGAAAGCTGTCTGGATCTTAGGTGGTCCACGAACAGCATTGCCTGCTGGAGTCAGATAAGAGCACCACAGACCCAAGCAGAGAACAGAGCTCAGGAGGAACCAAGGCAGGAGGTAGCCAGTTCTGCTGCCCCTCTGGGACCGTGTAGAAGCTCCCTCACCCCTTCTCTAGAGACCTTTTGGCCCAGCGATGTTATCCCAAAAGTAGGAAGTGTGGGTTCTGGGTTCTCAGCACCTCCAGCTGCAGCAGTGCTGAGGAAGGCACAGCTGTCTTGCCTGAGGCTGTGTCTCTTGTGAAGGAGAAACATCCGGCCAATTCCATCAAGAATGTCAGTCAAAAGCCCAGGGAGGGATCGGTCAGCTCAGCCATCCTGTACTGTCCAGCCAGCTCTTGTGTCCTGGGAGCAGACACTTGGACTGTCCTCAGCCAGGACAGGGAGAGGCCTGTCTCCCAAGGGCTATGGCCCCTGATGCCCCCTCATCCCACACTCCTCTCCCACCCAAAGCCTTGGGCTGGTGGCCTTCAACCTGGGGGAGGGGTGCACACTGCTCTGCAGGATGTGACCCAGGATGTAGGGACCTGCAGGCTCACGGAGAGATATGCAGAGGTGAAAGGTCAAACCTGTTTCTAGTCTCCTTATCAGGAGTGGCCCAGTGAAAGGGAAGTGGGCAGCCCCAGAGGTCAGGCTGGGGGGTCATGGCTGGGGCAGGGCTAGGCCCTGGAGACCTGAAAGGAGAGAGACCATGCTGGGCAGAGAAGAGAAAGGGGGAGGAGGGGGAGGGCCAGGGAGGCAAGGTCCTGGGAGGACTCGACTGAATGGCCCTTTCCCAAGGGGAGGAGCCGACAGAGTGGCCAACCACCCAGGCTTGCCTGCGACTGGACTTCCCCAGATGGACGTGGACTTCTAGTTTTAAAACTAGAATGGGTGGTCACTTTAAGAGCGGCCCTAGCTGGTGGACTATCTGAACCCAGCTATCCCATCACCTTATTTAAATGTTTTCTTACTTCTCCCCTCCCTCATTCATTCAACAAATATTAATGAAATGAGAACTATGTGCCAATCTGCTGCCAGGCTCTGGGAATTGAGCAGCAAAAGGACAAGCATACCCCCTGCCATTCCAGGACTAAGAGATGGTGCATCCTTCAAAACCACAAGAAACCCTCCTCCCCTGCTGCCACATGCCCCGGCGGGCCTCTGGGCATATTTCCAGGAAGCCTCCCTGAGGCGTGGGGATTGTCTATGCCACTGACCAGCCTCCCACAGTGCCTAGCACAGGGCCCTGAGCAGGGAAGTGGCTAATACATGTCTCTGGGTTGAGGAGCTAAGGTGCTGAGGGCCGGCTGCAGGTGGTGCCCTTAATAACCTGTCACTGCTCACAGCCCTCGCCTTCCCCGGCCAGCACACACACACAAGCACGTGGGCCTTCTCAGGCCCCAGCACAGGGTGTTGAACTGTCCTCTCCTCAGCGGGGAGCAGGAGAGAGAAACAAGACAGGCCTGTGGGCAGACCTCACCCTGGCTTGGGGCAGGTGGTCCCCAGAACTGAAACGGAGGATGGAAGCTAGCTTGTCTTCCCTTGAGAGGTCTTTGCCCAGGGTTCCAGCATCCTGTTCTCTCAGGGGTCCCACCTGCAGGGATCTCACAATTGTCGATGTGCCCCATGTGTGCCTGTGACATCTTGGGGAGGCAGAGCCATGCCTGGGTTCCTTTTGCATCGGTCTTGCAGCTGGAGCAGCCCATGGGGACCATGGGCAGAGGCTAGGCAGATGGGAGACTGGTGGCTTGAGGCAATGAGGCAGGTACTAGAACAGACTGGGGATTCCAGCTCCAACAGATTCCTCTGCCCACTTTGGGAGTAGAGGATTGAATCATCAAAGGGATCCCGGCACTGTAAGCTGCTTGCAGGTAGGAACTATATACACTTATCAGTGTACCCCAGAGGGTAATGTTGACAGGCAGCGCTCAGCACTGGCTATGGACACCACTACAATTAAGCCTAGCCCTCAGAGAGCCGAGCCCCCACATTTCTGTGCTGCACCCTGGTGGCATTTTATCATATTGCAGCTCAGTGGGATTTAACTAAAGTAGGAGTATGGGATTTCTGATTGTGGCCAAGCTCAGCCCATTGGACACCCCATTTGGGTGGATCTGCATCATTAGGATGGAGCTCCCGTGAGTGTTCTGGGAAGACCCGAAACCCAGCTTCCCCCAACCATCTGGGGACTGGGAGAAAAAAAGCAGGATGTGGGAACACCATGCCAGAGGAAAGGGTGGCATAGGACCTGTGCACACTTTGTCCACAGGCCACAGATGGACAGGAAAGGCACAGAAAGCACCTTGGGGTGGAAGGGATTCAAACTCAGGTGTCCAGAACTGAATTATGGCTTAATACTCGTCTTCAGTTCCTGACCAAATCATTTAGTTAATTATTCACTTAGCTAGTTTTCATAATGCACAAAAACCTATGCACCAGGGATTTTCTGCCTTCCTTAACAGCACTGCTGCCCTTTTCTTCTAAAGGAAAACTTTGCATGGGACCTCAGTACATAAAATGTGAAACAGGTCTGGCTGAAGCAGGTGGGAGACGGCTGCTGCCTGCTTGGCCTCCCCATTCTGTGCCCCAGCAGCACTGAGTAGCCCCTGGAATTCTGAAGCACATGAATGACACCAACAGTGCCCAGGAAGGCAAGGGACTCTCTCCTCCCTTCCTATGCCCCAGTCCCAGCACATGCCCAGTTTTGTGCCCCATTTCAACAAATGTTGGGTGAAATGTATTGAATGGGACAAACTTGCTCTAACAACTGAGGAGGGGGCACTAAAAAATGTCTCTGCCCCTGCATTCTCCATCAGCCTAAGCATTGCCATTATGCAGTCTAACCCTGCGTGTCCTTTAGGATCTGAAGCGAACGCTACTCCTTCCCTGAAGCTTTTCCAGATGTCCCCAGCGAGAGTCTTCTCTCTGCCTTTGAACACTGTAGCCACTTGATTACACCTCCCTCCTGCGTTCTTCACACTCACTCAGGCCCATACCTAAGTTCCTTGCTCTTATGTCACCTTTCCCCAGCGATATGGACACTGCCAGGCCTCGAGGGTGTTTGACTTGGGCATCTTTCTCAGTGTCTTCCCACAATAATGTTCAGTAAATGTCTGAGGAAGAAGGAAAGGTCTCCTGATGCTCCTCAGGACACCGTGTCTACAAGAGGGCAGCTGGAACCAATTTGACCTCCTACATTAGTGCATAGTTTATTGACTCTGCAAACTGTCACAAGGAGAGAGCATGGAAAGGGACCCAGGATAGGAAAGTTTTGGTGAAAGAGACATTTAAGGCCCCAGTGGTGCCAGAGCTACTTGCAAGGGATGGATCCCTGGCCCTGAGAAAGAGTCCAAAAGCATGGCTGAGGAAGAAATGGAGGAGGGGTGGCCAGAGGAGAGGAATCCTGGAGAAGGGTCTGGTCAGAAGCACTTGAGCTTGCCTCCCCATGCCTGTTTCCATGCCTGGCAGGCTGGGACAGAGGGGACTGGTTCCCTTTTTCTCCCCCCAGAACATCTGTGGCTGCATCAAACATAATGATCTGGTAGAGAAAATTGTTATGGAAATATGTAACCATGAGACGTTATCAAAGGCGTCTTTAAAGTCCCCTTTCAACCCCTAGCCGGGTGGAGGGGATTGGAAATTGGAAAACTGGGAGACGATTACAGGACCATCAAAGTGGCCGAAATTCAATCCAACCTGAAGGTTTAAGGACGGCTAGCAGACCCCTGCCCCAGCCCAGAAGGCTGCAAAACCACTGTTTAAAAGCCAAATCAACTGCATCATCAGATCCGGGTCTGGTGCAAACAAATGGCGCCCACAAAGGCTTCTCTGGATTTTCCTAGCAGGGGAAACCTGAGAGGGGAGGCCCTGGGGAGGGCTGGCCTTAGGGAGGGTCCCGCTTCCCAGGGTCTACCTTCTCCTCTCCTCCCCACCCCACCTCACCCCAGCCTGGCTCTTTCTCTCTTCACCCCTCCCGGCACATTTCTTCTTCCACATCTCTCTGCACCTTCTCTTTCTCCTCCCATCTGTCTCTCTTCTCCTTCCATATCTCTTTATTAATCTTTTTTCTAACAGCATTACACCTCTCTCCCTCCTTTTAATGTGTCCCACTCAGAATTTGATTTTTGTTCATTTCTATTCTTTTTGTGTCCTTTGGCATTGTGTCTGTCTTTATATTCTGTTGTCTCTCTCTCAGCAATAGCCTCTTTTCCTTGGTGTCCCCTTAAATTTTCTGCCTTTATTCTGCTTGTGAATTTCCTGTAGTTTCAGACTACATAGGAGGTAAATGCTCTCTGTGGCTGGTTTATTTACCAGTGTGAGTTCTGGGTATTTCTCCCAGGTGTCCAAACACAAAGGATCCTCCATGCACACTTATCTAGGGACCCTCCTCCCAACATCCATCGTCAAGACAGTCCAGTGCCACGCTAAAACTACGCCAGCACATGCAAGCACAGAAAATAGACGTGTGGTTTTACCCGTGCGCAGGCTCCGCAGACAAGGAAATTTATGTCCCGAGGGGTGGAATGCTACAGGACGTAAAACTGATACAGAGAAGGTCCGTAATTTACAACTCCTTTTTATGTGGGGTGAGAGAAAGAGACTATAATTTTGCTGCTAATGAAGTTCTCTGTGTTTATCCTCAAAATGCGGGGGTTTATCTCCATTCACATTTTTCGTGGCCATAACCTTGAAGGCTGTTGCAGGTTAATAATTTAAAAAGAGCCCAATTCTCACGTCTCATTGGAAACCCAGGGGAGTTTCATTCAGTCCTGGGAACACGTTAATCACCACACTGGGTTAGAAGAAACCTCTATTTTGCGTTACTCGCCCTGACGAATCATTTTGGAAAGACAAAGGAAGGTACCACGTATGTTTATCCAAGAGAGGACTTGAAGAACTACAGGAGAAAATGAAAGCACACGCCCAAACCGCCTGGGCCGGCGCGGCAGTCCCCGGGAAGCACCGACAACCGACAGAAAGGGGCGCTCCGCTGCCCCTCGGCTCACCAGGCTGGCGGGTGTGGACGAGCGCGGGCCGCCAGTTGCAGCGGCGGGTACGAAACAGCCAGCACCCGCCTGCCCGTCGAGTTGCGCGTCGGACACTCTGTCGGTCACCCACGGTGCGCCCGGTTTAAGCACATTTCCTCGGCTTGCTGTCTCCCGCTCCACTCCCCCAAGCCTGTTCGCGCAACGCCACCCTGCCGCTGGCTGTCAGGTTACCAGGCCCCAAGTTCAAGGGCACTGTGTCGGTTCCGAGCTGCGAGCCCCAGCCCAAGTCAGGCCCCCGCCGGCGGTGCTGAGTCCTCAGTCCCGGCTCGAAAGAAGAACGCGCTGTGCGGCCACTGGCTCCCCGAAACCCCAGGCCCAGCGATTCAAGAAGAAACCAAGCGCCTGTTCCCTTTGATCTGATTTTATAGAGACTTGAGGTTGACGTTAAACTTTGCATGCTTTCTATCTATTTCAGCCTCTCTTCTTATTCTCGTTTTGTGAGGGACTTCTGTGCCAGAGCGGCGAACACTCCCCGCGGACCCGCGAGGGCGTGCGGCCCTGCATTGGGACCAGACGCCCCGCGACGCGAAGATCGGTGGCGACACAGGATGCAGCCCTTTCCCCTCATCCTCGCTGAACTCCCACTCGCCCCACATACCTCTCTCTCCTTCCCCTACACGCGCCCTGGGCCTCTCTGGGCACAGCTGGGGCGTCGCAGAGAGACCAGGAGCTCCGGGAGGCGCAGGGCACCGAGGAGCAGAGAGGAGCGGAGAGCCGCCGCCGCCGCCTCGGCCCTCCCTGCACCCACGCCGAGACTCAATTACTTTCAGGTGTGGACCACTTAATAAAATAAGTCTTCCGAGGCAGGAGGCAAGCTTTTAGGGACCAAACTCAAAACAGCAGACTTCAAATGCATAAAGAGATGCCTCCCCTAAACTCCGTGCAGTTTGGGTGGGGCATGAGAAGGAGGGCAGGAACAGAGGGTGTCTCTTCCCAAGGTGATGGTGCCATTGGCTGGGTGGGGAGATCCAAGAGACTCGCTCACGTCCCTTTCCACCTCTGTTCTCCATCCCTCAGAACAGAATCCACCATTTTTGGACTGAATCACTGTTAAACTGGTCAGACCCTGGAGGCCAACAGGAGACCCAGTGGAAACATTTAATAAAAGCTTCATCTCTCCCTGGTGCTTCTCTGCCTCTCCCTCCCTCTCCTTTGTCTCTGTCATTCACTGCCAGCATTCTCTTCATCTAAGATTTCCAAACCTGGTTTTGTAGCACTCCAGGGAGACTCCAATAATCTCCAGGGCTTTGTGAAATGGTCAAAATGAAATAAACGTTTATTATTTAACTGACCCCTGATTGGGCAGAGGAAGCAGAGAATGTTAGTGAATCACACAAACCATCCCAGGATGTCACAGCTCCCTGGAGGTGAGGAAAGCCTGCTTCAGAAATTTGGGGGGCTCAGGAAAAATATTTGGGCACAAGAAAACAAAATCAAGTTCCCAGGAAGGTGAGGGCTTGGTGTATTAAGGCTTGGGGCCAGGTAAGGCTCTCTCTGACCAGAGGGACCAGGGCGCTGCCCTACCCAGGGCTTCCTCCCTCTTCCCTTTGCCAGCTGTTTGGGAGGAGGAAGGGAGCTGGTTTTCTCTTTCCCATCTGCATTTAAAAGCCTTCAGTAAGGTCCAGTTAGTAAACTGGTTTCTTTCCTGTTTGCTAGGAAATTCAGATCACAAGAGAATTTTTTATATCAATTTCCTAGGAATCTGAGCTGAAATATACTTTCAAGCCAGTGGTTCTGCTCTTGGAGAAGAATTACCCCTCACACCACCGGATCTAGGAAACTACCTTTCTCTTGAGCCCAGTCAGGGGAGCATCAAGAGGTGACTAGATGGCCATTGCAGAGGGCGACTCACTCTAACAATGCCATCTAAGAAGGGCCCACATGTTTACCAGACAGAGAACAAATCCACCCCATTAAAGCATTACTCTGTTGGGAAAACCACTGATGCAAAGTGCTGGGCCCACTGAGAGAGCTGGAAGGAGGGGCAGGTCTTCTCAGGAAGGCAGCGAAGGCCAGTGGGAGAAACTAATCCTGCCACCTCCTCACTTGGCATGGCAAATTGAGGGAGGGATTATTGACTAAAACATCCATACAGAGACTATGGGGCTGGTCGTGCCTGCTGGTGTCCTTAGAGGAGAGCAGCCCGAGAAAGGCAGGGAAGGACTGTGCCAGTGACTAGCAGGCCACTTACGGGAGCATGACTTGTCTGTCTGGGCTCCATGCCCACTTCACAGAGTCTGAACTTCATAGCAAATAATTCCACAGTTTGGGCCCCAGTGACAGCACTGATCTAAGTAGCTTATTAACAAATGGAAAATACATAAACACACAATTGCCCCTAAGAAAAAATGTATTAAAATCCCCCCATGTTATTTGCAAAATAAATAGCTGAGACCATATGGGTGAGGGGGAAAGTGGCTATGTCCTAACTAGCTGTGTGCTCTTTACAAACGTTCTCTTTCCAGGGCTCTACTCCCTCTTTTTTTTTTTTTTTAATTTTTAAAATTTATTTATGTTTGAGACAAGAGTCTCTCTCCGTTGCCCCAGCTAGAGTTAAGTGGCATCATCATAGCTCACTGCAACCTCAAACTCCTGGATTCAAGCAATCCTCTTGCCTCAGCTTCCCACAGAGCTCAGATTATAGGCGTGTGCCACAATGTTCAGCTGATTTTTCTACTTTTTGTAGAGATAGGATCTTGCTCTTGCTCAAACTGGCCTTGAACTCCTGACCTAAAATGATCCTTTTGCCTTGACTTCCCAGAATGCTAAGATTACAGGTGTGAGCCACTGTGCTGGCCTCCCTCATTCCTAAGTGAAGATGGCAGGCCTCAAGATCACCTGGAAACTGAAAAAAGAAATTGCTGGGCCCCGCCCCAAGGATTTCTTTCTTTCTTTTTTTTTTTTTTTTCTTTTAGAGACAGAGTTTCACTTTGTCGCTCTGAAGAAAAATTACTCACCCAAAAGTAATTGACTCACAGCAACCTCCAGCTCTTGGGCTTAGGGGATTCTCTTGCCTCAGCCTCCCAAGTAGCTGGGACTACAGGCACCTGCCACAACGCCCAGCTATTTTTTGTTGCAGTTTGGCCAGGGCCAGGTTCAAACCCACCACCCTCCGTAAATGGGGCCTGTGGCCTACTCACTGAGCCATAGGCACTGCCCAAGGATTTCTGACTTAGTAGGTCTAGTGTTGGGCCCAATAATTGCCCTTTCGAACAAGTTTCTAAATATTGTTGCTGCAGCTGGCCTGAGGACCACACTTTAAGCACCTTGGGACTAGATGTTTAGTTCCCATCCAGATCTAATGTTCTTCTCTATTCCATGTCCTACATTTCCTCTGCACTCTCTGGAGTATGAAAAGGCTGATGTGTTTACACTCAAGCTTGTACCCTGTCATCAATGCAGAATAAATCTTTCAGCAGGCCAACAGGGGCTGGTCATCCTGCCCACTGAAGGATTCCCGATCTCTCAGTGCAAATATTCCAGTCTGAATTCCCCCCTCAGCTGGCTGACTACAGAGCCTTAATCCTCCAACAGCGGTTAATGGTGGTTTCCCTTTGTGTTAAGCAGGGCTGGGCCTAATCCTAGCTAAATCCCAGGCAGGCCTGGTGTGTAGAGGCTGCTTGTAGAAGAGTTGGCAACAGCCCAGGGTACATCTCTGGGCCTCTCAATGTGGCCTACGTGTCTGTCCAACTCTTGCCCCAACACATACAAGCACACACAGACATGCACACACATGCCACATGCATACACATGCCACATGCACACACACGTGCTCAGATGCACATACACTTTGCCACACACAGAGCCCCCAGTCGTCAGGAGCACTAGTTTTACTTTGATGTACCTCTCGCTGCACATTTGTTTCAGCTCCTCTCCTGGAGCCACGGTCTTATTTATCTTCTTGGCATGGGTTCTTAGAATACATCCATTCAGGCAACAGCAAAATCACTCAGCTCCACTGTTTTATGAAGTTTATCAAACAGCAAAATATCCGGGCTCTTTGTCCAATAGATCTGGTGCGAATGTGCTTACAGAGTTGCTTTTCCCCAGACGTCCCAGGGTCTGTGTATGGTTAAAGATACCCTCCCCATGAGGACCCTGCAAGCTTCAGGGCTTTCCTACTTCTCACTGCAAGGGGCCCCCAAAGCAGATGTAGGCTTCTCCCCAGTAGGGAGACACAGACACACGTACTCCACACATGCACACACTCTGTTCACACCCCACCAAGAGGGCCCCCTTTCCCATGGCAGGCTTGCCTCCTGCTACTCCACCCCCACCCAAATTGGCCTGGCATAGTGCCTTTCCCAAAGGCAGGAGTTACTTCTAAAACCATCACTGTCATCTCAGTCCTGAGACTTTTGTGGACAAAGCCTCCTCCCATCCAGTGCAGGGCTTGTGCCCTCCCCACTCCTTTAAAGGAACTGGGTATATCATAACCTCCACAGGGAGACTCAAGGCAACCACAGGCCTGGTCTCCCTCCTCTTCCTCCTCCTCCCCTTCCCCCCAGCATCCTGCTTGTTCCCCAGAAATCATGCCAATCCCAGGTGCTGTGTTCTTTACCTCTACCCCCGTCTGAGGTCTCTCTGCCTGGGCCAGGGGTGGCTCACACTCTCTGGGACAAGAGAGACAGCAGTCTGCCCATTCTCACTCACACCCAGTATACCCAGTGCTGTCACCAGGATAGTACCTGTCACAGGATTCCTTAGCTTCGAAAGCCTATTCAGAGCCCTCCTTTCTCTGCCCCCTTAAAGAGATCCCCAAATCCAGAGAGTAGCCTGGGACTTTGCAGATGCCCAGAGTTTGCAAGACCCCACTTCCTGCATAGAAATATGGCTCAGAGGTTCAAAATGTCCCCTGAAGACAAATTACGGTGCCCTGGTTCCAGAGAGTCAACTATTCCTCCTCCTGATGCCAGATGTAGAGCTAGGGAACCTCCTTCTCTGGGCCACTGATTGTGTATGCACCCCACTGTATTCTGATGTGACAATAAGTCTGGTCATTCATTCCCACTAATGCCCCTTCCCTCCAGCCATCTCTCTCTATTCCCTTAGCCACACCCCAGTGCAGGCCCTTGTCACCTCATGCCTGGACCAATCTTTTACCTGCAGAGTATATCCCTTTCTCCTACGCACCCGGGGTAGCTTGGGCAAGTTACTCACTCTCTATGTACCTTAGTTTTCTTATCTGTAAAATGGAAATGATGATATCCCCCTCATAGGTTAAATTAAATAAGACAATGTACTTAAAGGGTCTGGCATATAAATGATCAATAAATTTTAGGTGTATCACCATTCTATTATTCTGGTCAAGCTACCAGAATTATCTTCCCAAAGCACAGCTCTCATTCTCCTGCTAAATAACATCAAAAGCATTAATAATACTTATGAAACACTTCTTATGTGCTAGGCCCTGCTCCAGGTGCCTCTCAGCACTCTTGGATGGCTCGCCATTGCTGAAAAGAAAGTAAGTTCCATTGTTCACACCTGCCACGTTCTCATCCCACCCTGTCTGTCTGTTCTGCTATTGCCATCTCTGCTACTCTTTCACAGAACCCTGTGACGGAGGCAGCAAGCTGCCTGCTGCCCGACATCCCTGTCCATCTCACCAGGAGCCAGCATGCACTTCTCTCCATCTGCCCACATTTTGCTAGCCCTTAACATTTTCTCAGGGTACAGCTCAGAGACCTCCAGGGATTCCCTGCAAGGGGGAATGGCCCTCTACCTTGGTCCTGATGGTTGTACAGTTGGGAGTCCAGGAATTGGAGCTGACATGCTCATGACTACATGGTAGTTTCCTTCTCCACCTGGAAGTAGCCTGTGAGTACCAGCCCCTTCCTGCTCCTGTCTGTTCCTCAGCAAGGGCAGGTCATCTCACTTATCAAACATGTTGTATTTTTGGATAATTATTCACAGGTCCAAAACTTGTCTGCCAAGGAGGAAAAAAAAGTCTAGTTAAGAAGGATACACCCAAGCTTTGAATGTAGGTACATTTTTAGCCCTTTCATTCTGCTGAGCACAGTCTCCCCACCCCCTCACCTCCCCCCGGAATGCCCAGATTCCCTACATGGCTTGAGGGAAAGCACAGCCTTGTCTATCCAAGGTGACTCAAGTTAGCATGATACACTGGCGAAGGTGCAAGTCTACTAGGCTAGCCACCTGGGGGTCCAACTTGGTTCCATCACTTAGGAAGAGTGTGGTACCTTGGACAACTTGCTTAATTTCTCTGAATTCTGCATTATCTGTGAAGTAGAAATAATAATAGTTACCTCCTGAGAGCATTATATGAAATTTTAAAGTGTAGAGTACCTAGTTCTGATTTATGTCATAGCAAGCTCTCAACATCTCCTTTTTCCATCACTCAGTTCCAGTCTAAGGCTAGGGTTCCCTCTGGTAAGCTAACAGAATTATAAACAGGGAGTTTTAAGGCACTTCTCATTCCTCTCCTCTGCAAAGCACAAAGAAAGGGTAAATCTGTTTCCTTCCTCTACCCATATGAAGTAGGAGACCCCCTGGAGTCCTGAGATCATTTCTCAGTACTAAGGACCCCCTAGGAGTTTGCCTACTTGACAATGAATGCCTAGTACAGAGAAAAGCAGGGTACCCCTGTTGTACCATCTTCCTCAGGGTGACACTCACTCCCAGTGAGATTTGACACTTGCCTGCCAGGCACCCCCTGTGCTCCTTCAGGTCCTGTTAACCCATCAATATAGCCACTCCTTCTGACCCAACACTTAGCATTACTTTTGGAGTGAGGCAGCTTGAGTTTGCATACCAGCAGCACTCAGCAGTGGTGGGGTATGGGCAGTTTAGGGGACCGGTCTATGGTAGCCAGCCTCCAAAATGACCCCCAAGGAATCTCACCTCCTATAATCCTCTTTCATGCTACATTAGAACTGGCTTGTATGACCAGTAGACTATAGCAGGAGTAGTGGTGTGAGAGTCCTGAGGCCTGGTCATCAATATCACTGTGGCTTTCACTTTGGTCTCTTGGACTATTTTCTGTGGGGGAAGCCAACCCCCAGTGTGTGTGGACACTCAATCAGCCATGGGGAGAGGAGGAATGAAGACCTCCAGGAAATGGCCAACACCAAGCTGACTACTCTGTGAGCAAGCCACCTTGAAAGGAAATCTCTGAACACTGTAGCTCAAGCCAATACCCAACATCAGATCCTGAGAAACCCCAAGCAGAGCTATCCAGCCAAGCCCTACTTGAATCCCTGATCCACAGTAACTGACTATTATTGCTGTGAGTCACTAAGTCGTGGAGTGTTTTGTTCTGCAACATTGGAGAACTAACACAAAGACCAGTCTCTGTTTCTTCATTTATAAAATGGGAATATTAACACCAACTTTATAACACTGTAAAGATGAAATGAGATGGCATTTTCCACTGCTTCTACTTCCCTGGAGACTCCACAGGAAGCTGACAAGAGACCCTTCCATCCTCTTTTGCTTTTCTACCAGTTCCTTGTAAAGTTCAGGGCCTTCCCTCTCTCCTCTCCCAGTGCAGGAACAGACACTAGGCTGGAGTGGATGTATCAGTGACGTGGTGGCGAGTGCCACTCACATTGCTCGGGGTGTTCAGTGGTGTGTGTTTGCATTTCCTTTGAAGGGCCCCAAATGTGATAATTACATACTTATTAGTCCTATAAAATAACAGATCTGGAATCTGCACTCTGGAACCAATGGATTTCCTGCTGAAATGAGTTCAAGGGGTTCCCTGACCAGCATTCCCTGTAAGAGCCAAAATACTGCTCCAAAAGGCCTCATAGACTATAAACCACCCCATCCGGCTGACATCACATGTCTCTGTTCCTCCATTCAACTCCCCACCTCACGCTCCCAGCGAGTAAATGTGCTTTTTGTTCTTATTGTTTTCATGTTTTCTTTCTTTCTTTCTTTTTCTTTTCTTTTCTTTTTTTTTTTTTGCAGTTTTTGGCCAGGGCTTGATTTGAACCCACCACCTCCTGTATATGCGGCCGGCACCCTACTCCTTTGAGCCACAGGTACCGCCCTTTCATGTTTTCTTAACGTCTGTGGGTCCTGGGTCCTCCTCTTAGAGTAGGGGTCCTTCCCAAAGCCTGAGTTTTCTCCTTATCTCCCACTAGAGGATCCAGTGCTTCAGGCTAGGCTTGGCAGATATGGTAGACCAAGGACTGTGGAGCCCTCCTTTCCACTACCTGGAATTTCTCTACATTGCCATGGACTCTTCCACCTTTTTCTCCTTCTCCCCACCCCAACCCAGATGCTCTTCCCTCCCCAGGCTCCAGCAATACCCAACAAATCAAATTCCCCAAACTTGGCTTCCTCTTTCTCAGCGTTGGGCTGTTCTCTCCTGAATGCCCTCTCTCCCTGCCCCTCCACACTTTCACCTGGCGAGCCCCCACTCAACTTTCTGATTCCCAGGTTCAACCTTGGAGTGTTTCATGACCAGCTGTCCCCAGCCTAAGGCTTAGACAGATCCCTTCTCATGGCCCCTGCATTCCCCATGCTCTCCTACGTCAGTGCAATCAATTAGGGTGTCAAGGCCTGTTGCTTTGTGTCTCTCTGCTGCTAGTCTAGAAAAGCCCTGAGAGTAAGTGTTGCTATTGTCTTAGGCTCTATCCTTGCTATGTGGCCCCACTGGCTAGCACTTGATAAATACTTGATGGATACATGAACGCATAAAATTAATCAATGGAAGTGTTAAAATTGCCAAGATTCTAAATGTGCCCCTTTCTGTTTTATACTAAGAATGAGTTCATCAAAAACTCCTCCATGAAATGACTTCTCCATCGTCCATGGTGGCCCTTGCCACTTCATACAAAGGCAATAAGTCAGCTGCCAGGACAAACTCAGGCCCTGAGGACTCTGCCACATCAAAGACATAGCTCCGCTTTCCTGTGCCCCCATTCCGGCCCATCCCCAGTGAGCTGGACAGAAAGAGCAGAAAAATATGGGTTCAATGGTGGATTCAAGCTCAAGAAACATCTGTATAAACACTATCTCATTGATTCCAGTAAAGCTGGGCTACAGAATCATTCCTCCTAACTTTCCAGTGAAGAAACTGAGGCACTGTGAAGTTTCTTTCTCAACAAACAGACAAATCAATGAAATAGGGAAAAAATAACTCCCTAATTTCCCAGAAATTTCACCCCAAAGAACAGACATTAGTCTGCAAAGTTAGAATCACAGCCAAGGATTCTGGGCATCCATAGCCCAAAGTTTTTTTTTTCTTTTCTTGCATTCTTTTTTAAAAATATCATGGGTGAGGAGGAAGCACCGGATCTGAAGGTTTATTTACCATTCCTTAGCCTGACCTTCCAGGAAGAATGTCACTAATGAGAAACAATTTACTTAGTCTTCCAAACCCAGAATTTTCAGAGGGATCAATGTATGTTTTCAGGACCAGGGTAAGACTGTCTTCCCTCCAAAGAAAAAGAACGACTGAGTTTGTCCTGGCTGGAAGGAAGTTTTGTAGATGTCATGCAAATGTCATGTCACATCTGAGGTTACCTCTCTCCCATTGTCCTGACCCCTTCTGGATATCCACAAGGAGAAAAAGAAGAGTATTCTGATGTTTGTCCATTGAGGAACTGACCTTACAGTTAAGCCCAGATCCAAGAACTCTGTTCTCAAGATCAGATTTTAACTCACATCCAAACAATGATTTTCTTCAATGTGGATGAGACATTTCCATTCCAGCAAAGTACATACACACAGTACCATGAAAGCAGGGATCATGTTGGTCTCGCTCTCTGCTGTTTTCTGTTGCCAGCAAATGCAGGTCCTGTGGTAGGACCTCCTAATAAATGAATGAATGAAGTAATCAGTGAGTATAAAACAGCTGGCATCATTTCCTTTTAAAAAGTAGCTTTGGCCAGGCCCTAGTGGCTTCTGCCTCATGCCTGTGATCCTAGCACTCCGGGAGGCCAAGGTGGATGCCTTGATGCTCAGCAGTTTGAGACCAGCCTGAGGAAGAGCAAGACCCCATCTCTACTAAACATGGAAAAATTAGGCAAGTGTAATGATGGCCACCTGTAGTCCCATCTACTCCGGAGGCTGAGGCAGAACGATCAGTTGAGCCCAGGAGTTTGAGGTTGCTGTGAGCTACACTAATACCACAGTACTCCAGCCTGGGTAACATAGTGAGATAGAGAAAAAATAAATAAAACTAAAAAGGTTTTCTCAGTAGATGGAGAGGTTTTTTTTTTTGTTTTTGTTTGTTTGTTTTTTCATTATAGGAAATTATCTGGGTCATGCCCTCAGCTCATCTCTTACTCCAAGGACAATATCTCAGTGACAAACGTTACTATAATACAACTGATTATCAAACAGCATTGTTGGCAAACTCAAGTCCTCTTAAAATTCTTCCCCACATCTGGCTGTTTGGGTTGAAAGCCTCTCAGGTGTTAAACACTCTGTTTCATTTGGTTTCAGCTTAGCAAGGGCTACTCTGGACCTACTGTGCCGATCACCAAAGAGAGATTCACAAGTCTCGCTAAACTGCCACTTGGTGATCATGAAGGCAGCCAGGCAGTGTCCTCAATCCACTATGGCCTCAACTTCCCATTAAGAAAGAAGCCTTCCTAGTGCAAAAAAACGAGGGTGGGGAATAATTTCAACTTTGTTATGTCAGCTGAAGAAGGATTGAGAGAGGGTCATGTGGGGCAAGGGGCCATTGGTCTGAGTGTAAATTCTGGCTCTGCCACTAACTGGCTGTTCCACCTGAACAAATGACTCCTTTCTGCCCTCAGGCTCTTTCTCTGGTAAACAAGGGCTAACTGGGTGGCACCTGTAGCTCAGTTGGCAAGGGCACAGGCCACATACACTTAGGGTGGTGGGTTCAAACCCGGCCCGGGTCTGCTAAGCAACAATGACAACTACAACCAGAAAATAGCCGGGTGTTGTGGAGGACACCTGTAGTTCCAGCTATTTGAGAGGCTGAGGCAAGAGAATCGCTTAAGCCCATGAGTTGGAGGTTGCTCTACCCAGAGCGACAGCTTGAGACTGTGTCTTGAGACTCTGTCTCAAAAAAAAAAAAAAAAAAAAAAAAAACAAGAGCTAACTTGTTGCCTATTCATGGGGTGGTTGCCAGGATTAAACAAGCCCATGTATGTAGACTATATGAGATAACATTCCACACCATAAGTATTATGTGTTAGCTATTGTTTTTATCTATGTAACAAGGGTCTCCATAATCTGCCCCTCCTAAGAAGGAAACTTTAGTAACTCTCAGGTTGCTGTTTTTGTGTTTATTCTGCACCATCAAACTCTTCCCAGATCACATACAGGTAAAGATTAAGAGTTAGCACTAGTAGTTTAAAAGGGGAGTGGAAGGGGACATGGAGGCTCCTCTCAGTGTCCTGACTTACGTGAAAACCCTCCCAGGAGGGGCAACTCCAATTACCCACCCACCTCCCATATAACCTGGGGCTTCCTGTCTCTTCAGTTCAATTGGTAATACCAATCCAGCATGGAAATTTGTTTGGATAGTGGGAGAATGTCAGGAGAAACTTCTGGACTTGAAAAGGCTTGTGGGTCCCTGGATCCCTTTGCTCAGCTCCAGCCTTAAGTCTCATTAGGTCTGGTGTCAGGAGCCTTCCACCAATTTAGTGATGGAACCAAGAAACCTGGGCTACCATTTCTGGAGATCATAATCATCATCATCTCTTAAATTAGCACAGTAATTCAAAACATGAATGCTTCTCAAATATCCTCCATGTGTATGGCCCATTTTTATGATGAGGAAACTGAGACTCAGGAAGGTTACTACCAGAGGCAAGAGACCCAACATTTAATCTAAGCTGCTTTGTTTAAATTGTTGATGACATTTTCCTTGTCATCATACTTGGATCCTCCACAGTAAGCTGCTTGATAACTTTGTTGAATAGTGTCCTGAAATGTCACTAACATCCTCCTAGAAAGTCAACAAGATCCAATCAACAACTATTGAAAAATCTTATTAATGGACATAGGTGATTAGTTCAAGCTGGTTGCCTAGAGCTGCGATCTACTAGATCCTAGAGAATAGATTTCCCTGGTGAGGCCAGAGGGGACACTTAATTTCAGGCTAAACCTCCCTCTTGGCTGGAAATACCAGCCCCAGGTGCTCCCATCTCTCTGCTGAGCCTTCAGTCTGTGATTAGGGGCCCTAATGGTCATAATGCCTCCAATGTGGTGTTTAAACCAATAAGGGTTCAGAGAAGTTATGGTATGTTTAATAATGGCTTAATGACTCCTTGTGAGATGCAAGGCTTCTGGTTCCTGTTTGGCCTTGATTTACAGCCCAACTCTGGCTGAGGACAGCCAAGAAACCCCCTCTAAGCCCCCAGCGGAAGAAGGAGGTGTTCACACCAGGCCTCTTAGATTCCTTTAAAAATTGAGAATTCAAATGAATTACAAATGCTTTTTGACTCCCCAACTCTCTTGCTAGTCTCTGAAGGCATTGAAAAGAAAAAGTTTTACCCAGACCCAAGGGTTTCTCAATCCACCAGAAGTGAGCAGGGTCCTAGGATCCTTGGGTATTTCTTCCCAGATCTGAGGTAGAGTAGAGGTTGTTTCTCTTTTCAGAAATTATTATATAAGCTCCTTTTGGATGGGGAGATCCAGCTCTTAGAGATGCAGTGCTACCTTCATCCCCTCCAAAATGGCAGGCCTATGGTAGCAGAACCCTGAGGTCTGAACTGCAGATAGGCTCTCTCCAGTGGGTCCTTAGACACTTGGGTCAGGTGCCCATTGAAAGGCATTCACTCCAGGCCTGCTGCCCAAAGGGAACATGAGCCCTTCTCCTTCTCCACCTGTTCCAGAGGTTGCCCCCTTCAGTCCTGAGCTGCCACTGGGGAAAGCTCGGAAAGTTGACTTGGTGCAACCTCCACAGTTAGATAAGGCCACTGAGTGACTGGCTCCAGGCCTCACAGCTAATTAATGATAGTGGCCAGGCCCCAGCTCCCAGGCCTCATTCCCAGCTTAGTGCTGTTTCCATACAACACCTTCCCAGTGACTTCTCTCTCCCCTGAGAAACAATAGATCTCAAAGGGAGGTGATTTGCTGGAGGCTACCTCACCCCTCTAGGGGCAAAAGCCACTAGGTTGGATATCGGGACTAAGGGTGTTGCCCTGCGCCAGGGATTCACCTGGCAGGGTAGACAAAAGGATCCTGCCCTACAGAGGAAGCTGCTTCATCCTCTCCTCAAATGGCTAGGGACCCCGGGCTCCGAGTGAATCTGGGAGGGGGTCCTCGGGCTCCGAGGGGTTAACCTGCGCGGGACCGCACGTGACGTGGATGGTTCCAGCATTAAGTCAGAGGCGAGGCCCCCTCCTCTGCCCCCCGCCCCCCGCGGCGCGCGCCGCTCCCGGGGGCTCCGCGCCCCTGCTCCCAGGTCCCTCCCTCTTGGCGGGCGCTCACAGGCCGCGCGGGCAGCGCGAGCCCGGGAGCCCCGGAGGCCTGTGCGCCCCGAGCCGGCATGGACCCTGAGCGCTGCGCGCCTTTCGGCGTAGGGCCTGCACCCAGACCCTATGCGGCCGCAGGGGATGAGCCTCCGGGCCCGCAGGGGACCCCCGCCACTTCGTCTCACCTGCACTCGGCGCCGCCCCGCGGTCCGCGGCTGACCCGCTTTCCGGCCTGCGGGCCCCTCGAGCCCTACCTCCCAGAGCCGGCCAAGCCGCCTGCCAAGTACCTGCAAGACCTCGGGCCGGGCCTGGTGCTCAACGGCGGTCACTTCTACGAGGGCCCCGCGGAAGGTAACGCGCGGCGCGGAGCAGAGCGCACAGCCCGACCCTCTCTTCTTCTTCTCTACCCGGGCCCACCCGGACTTCCCTGCTTAACTCTCCCGCTTGCCTGTTTGTCAACTTTTTGCTCCTCTCACCTTTTGACACGGCTCCCACGAAAGCCGGATTGGCTCTGGCCCGGGCCAGGCAAAAGCCAGTGCAGTGCGGGAGGCAGAGCCACCGGCGTCCCCAGCGGCCGGCGGCCGGGGATGGGAGGCGGGAGGTCGAGGGAGGCTAGACAGCTCGGGTCCCAGGCGGGCCTGAAAGTGGCTGGAGCCGGGAGAGAGAACTCATGCTCAGCCGGAGTTGGTCAGTAACTGCCACCGACCCTGAAGCCCTGACCTGGCCCAGGGCCGGGAGCCACACTGAGCCCTGACGCGAAAGGGCGGCTTTTGTGTCGGTCGCCGGTTGAGAGCCCAGAGGCTGGGCCTCGACCTAGAGTGGCCACACCAGGCTCAGCTGAGTACACAGGCCTGTTCTTGGCACACCTCTCCTCCCTGGGCCTAGCCTCCGCGGAAAGGGCGCTGCCTGTGCGCTAGACGCTCAGCAGAGTGGCCGCAACTGGTCTCGCAGTGCCGGGGCCATTCTCAAAACGGAATAACTGTATTCTCATTTCTCAGACTAACCTGGCCTCGCGTCTTCCTGCGCGGTGATGGCCGCCCTTCTCTCAGTGTTGGCTCTCTCCGCACTGATCGTCACTGCTGGGCCGTCGGGAGACGCGCTGGGCAGGCCTAACCCCAGGGTGCCTTGGGGTCCTGGGCGGGCGTCTATGCTAAGGATGGTTGGACCTCTCCATCACCCTAGAGCGCTCTTGACGGCTCGGGCCTGGCAGGCAGATCCACAGCCCTCCCGCCGCCCACTGCACCCGCTGACCAGTAGGCGTCTGGGCGCCGGCGCACACCCTGTCTGTGGTGCCACATCCCGCAACTAAGGCCCAGAGGTGGATCCTCTGAGATTCGCCTCAACCCGCTACCGCCGCCGCCCTGCCGGCGCCTCGCGGGCCTCCGCGGAGTGGCCGGACATCTCGGGCCTTCGTCCAGCCCTGGCGGTGGGAATGTAGGGGAGAGGGGCGTGTGGGGGTCAGCGGAGGAAATGAACGAGCCCGCGGAACTTCTTGTCTGTGCCTTTTGAAAGAGGCTTTCCTGATAAAAACCACAGTTGGGACTTAATGAGAAGCAGTTGGCCTGGCTCCTCTGATCCCAGCCAGACGGCAGCGGCCGCGCAGCCCGGTGAGCCCCGCCAGGGACAGGTACCCGGCCTGGCTCAACGCGCCGCGCGGGGCGGGCGGCCGGCCCCACCCTGTGGGTCAGCGTCCCTGTTGGGCGCCGCGTCCTGCAGACACCGCCGGGGCGCCGGGACCGCTGCAGCGCGGAGCGGACTGCGGAGAGCGCGGGAGCGGAGCTAGCGGCTGGGAGGAACCTGGGGTCCGACGGGGAGGGTGTCGTCCACAACGAAATGCTGAAGAAGAAAACCAGTGTGTGAACAATAACCGAAGAAACGGAAAAGAAAATAAAAGAAAATAAAAACAACGGGTGAGAGCGGCGAGAAGGAGAAGTGGCAGTCGGTGAGGTGGGCAGAACGGAGTGGAGTAAACCAAGAATGAAGGGGAAAAAATAAGCAAGAGGAAGATCGAACAAAGCGGGTAAATGGAGGAGAGAAAGGACGAAGAGGGAGAGAGCAAATAAAACGAAAGAAAAAGGGCCGCCCTGAAAGGCCAGAACATAAAATGAGTACAAATGAGATTTTTAAAAAATTAACGATTCTAGTTGAGCCGAGAACACGCCAAACGAAGGGAGGCACAGCGGGTGCGAGCGTCGCCTGGGTAGAGCTCCTGGCCGCCGCCCGCCTCGCGGGGCCCTGGCCCGAGCGTGTCCGGCGGCCCCGAGTCCCAGTAACACAGGGGAGCCCGGCTGCTGGGGAGAGACAGCCTCGGGGGAGCGCACCCTACTTGGTGAGAAGTGGTGGGCGCAGAGGGAAACCCTCCTCATTTCCCGGCTTTTAAAATAACGGGCTCGGAGCGTTTCCAGTTCAGACCAGCGAGTGCGCAGCTGCGCCCCATCTGCGCCGCGATCTTTGCGAGGCCGGGCAGTTGCGCGCTCCGCAGCCGGGAGCACCGCGCTTCTCTCCTACCGGTCACCCGCGCGGCGCTGGTGCGAGAGCGCCCAGCCCTGCTCTGGACCCACGCTGCCTCCCGGCAGAGCCAGTCACCCTCGCAGCTTGTCTGCTCTGAGAGCCAGTGAGGTGGTCGCCGGTTCCTTCCTTCCCCACCGAGAAGGCGGCCAGTCTTTCCCTGAGCTTGGCTTCTTGACCTTGGAACGCACTATCAGGAAGTGACTCCCTAGAGTTTGGCCGCTGTCTCTGAGATGACCCCGCCGACTACTGACTTGGAGGAGAGTCCCAGGTCTAGGCTGAGAACCTTTAGGAAGAGCATCGAGGCCTGGCGGGGGGTCCTACCCGCGGTGTTAATGTTCAGGATTTGGGTTTTCAGCCAGAGCTGCCAGAGCTGCCAGAGCTGCCAGAGCTCAGTCCTCAGCCAGCTCTGCGAGTCGCTTGGAGACGCCAGCGTGGAGAGGAAATAGCATCTCACTGAGCGAGGCTGTGGCGAAAGGTGAAACCCCACCGAGGTCCCACGGCCTAAGTGGATGCTTTCTGGGGACGGTGGGGCACTCAGTCCGCGGCCCAAGACCTACAGTTTCAGGGCTGCATAGTGACTAGAGGCAGCCCCTACTAGGGTTTCTGGCACCCCTTAGGGTTAGAAGTTTCCGCAGGCATGAGAGCTGACTCAGGGGCAAAGAGCTCCTTGCCACGTTAAAAGTCCGGGTCCTGGCTCCATGCCCAGCCCCTGCTGCTGTGGTCCTGCAGGCTATGAAGGCCAGGAACACCCTGGAGCTTAGTCCCAGGCTCCAAATCTCCGGCATGAGTACCTCTCCTTAACTACCCCGTGTCTGGGGCAGGTGTGATGACTCCTATGCACAGCCTATACACACTTTGAATGTGCCAGTCCCTCATAGAGCAGCCTTCCCTTTTGCAAATGTAGACTCAAACTGCTGGCTTCCATTCCTGGTCTCTTTCCTTGCTTACCTCCCCCCATTTCTCCCACTTCTCCTTTTTGTCTTCTATGCCTTGCTCCTCAAGAGGCTGTTCCATGTTCTTTGAAGAGTGCCCTTGTCTCCCCAAAATGGGGTTGCTATACTTCCCAGGCATCCTCCAGGTAGATCAAGGAGGTTTTGAGGAGATAGCAATAAGGAGGGTAACAGTTCCCTGGGCAGGCTTGGGAGATGAGCAGAAGCCAGTGGGCTTGGTCTTTTCTTTAGGGAAACTGTCCTGAGAAGTTCTGATGCACTTTTATCCCTTGACCTTGGCAGCTGGGTGGCTCAAGGTCAGGAAGGCAAGTCTCAGGGCCCCAGATTTGGTCACTTCTTCTGGACAGGTCCTATTGGAGCAGACACCGAGGGCCCAAGAGGCAGATCAGCAAGCTCCAGGGCTATGGAGGGCCTTCTCAGTGATGTCAGTACTTCCTGGACCCCACCCTGAGTCCAGCACTGCCTCCTTGCAAACCCAAGACACCAACGCTGTTCCCTCTCAGATCACATATTTTGAGGGTCTGCTGTGTGTGGAGTATACTCTTCCAATCTCCCTGGTTTCCCTGACCATTTTTACTTATTTGGTTCAACTTCCATGAGTTCTTCCCAAGCTTCTACCAAATGGAACTATCCCTAGAACCAAAATGTATTGGCCAAGAATGGAAGTGAAAGACCAGAACATTTTCTCCCCATGCTCCACCTGGGTGGAGGAAACCTGGTACCTGTGGCTGTTGCTGTGGCTACCCACAAACAGGTGGGGCATAACCCAAGGCCAGGCCCTGCCTGACTCTCCCAGGTGTCCAGAACACACAAAAGGGAGCTTATTTCATACCCTGGGCAGTCCTGGGAGGTCACTGACCACCTTATAGTTAAGGGGGACCTTGCCCAACTTGCACACCCCCACCTTGCAGACAGGGACTCATCAGAACCAGATCCTGAGAAGCCCATTTCTCTGATCACAGCCTCCCCCAACTACAGCTGTGATCCTATCCCAGGGAAGAAACTGCCTCTTTCTTGGTGCCAGCTAGCTGGGCCTCCTTGGGGCCAGGCCCCACTGGAGATGGGCCCAGGGCCAGAGAAAGGGCTTTGTGAGCCAGTGGGGCATCTTTGTGACGTCTCATCTGCCATCCCAGTGAACTATTGAAGAGAAATTTTGTGAGGATGCCACTGAGGGGGTCCTTGTCAGAGGGAGAGAGCAGGGGCGATCAGGCTGACCTATTTTTCACCATGCCCATCTCTCAGTCCACCGTGGTAGGGCTCCTCCAAGCTTTCTGAATGAACCACATCAGAGTGGGGCTGCTAGAAACTGTTCCCAGTCTGCAAGAGAGTCCTCCCTGCCTGTTAGTCCCAGGCACTGGGGGAGCGGCCAGAAACTCCAGAGGAAAGAGCACAGGCAATGATGACAATGATGTGGGACTGGTCCCCCAACTCTCTTTCTCTTAGCACAACTTACTTTAGTTCCATTTCTCCATTGCTGGAGCTTAAGTCCTCGCCCAGACATAATTTTAGGAGGAATGGAGAGAGGAGACCCCCCTGGAAGCTTCTTTGTCCCATCCTTCCCCTCATACACCAGAGCTAGGGAATTTGATGTTGACCTGAGACTTGGGATTCAGATAATGTGACACAGCCAGACCAGCTACCAAAAGTGATCTGAACATCCCTATCCCCTGCCTGCCTGGTCCTGGGAGCAAGAGGAGTGAGCACAAGAACCTGGGAACTAAGGCCTGCAGAGTCAGGAACAAGGAAGAACTTTCTGGCAGGGGTAGGAGATGTCAGCCATCCTATCCTCACCCCCACCCCATTCCTGGCCTTGCCAGGATGGTGGTCCCTGCTGTGGCGCCAATCCTGGCACCTCCACCCCCTGTGGAATGGCCACCACAGAGCACTTCCCTGAAATGAACCCCCACCCCCGCCCCAGCAGATCCGCCCAGACCACAGAGCACATGGTTCCCCAGGGCCTCCTCCCCAGCCGGAGGCTCAGCAGGCAGGCCTCTGAATGCCAGGCTCCTGTGGAGGGTGGCTGCTGGAGGAAGAGAAGGGAAGGGAAGGGGGAGGCGGAGACTAAAGTGTTCTCCCCCCTCCCTCCATTCCACCCACAAAAGCCCCTGGTTAGGTTTCCATCCTCCTTTTTGTGTTTTCCATTGCAGCTGAGGAGAAGGCCTCCAAAGCTGCCAGCTTCCCCCAGCTGCCCATGGACTGCCAAGGGGGACCTAGAGACGGACCCTCTAATTTGCAAGGCTCCCCGGGCCCCTGCCTGGCCAGCCTGCATCTCCCTCTTTCCCCGAGACTCCCTGACTCCATGGAGTTGGCCAAGAACAAGAGCAAGAAGCGCCGTAACCGCACCACCTTCAGCACGTTCCAGCTGGAGGAGCTGGAGAAGGTCTTCCAGAAAACCCACTACCCTGATGTATACGCCCGGGAGCAGCTGGCTCTACGCACGGACTTGACTGAGGCCCGGGTACAGGTGAGCGCACTGTGGGCACAGGGCTCTGTGGGCTGCTCCGACCACCCAGACAGTGGCCACAGCCTGGAAGGGCTGGGAGAGGCAGGTGCTAGCACCTCAAAGAGCTGCCTCTCCTATGTGTCTGCCCCTCGTTTTCCCTCCTGGGCTCTGCTCCATGCCCAGCTCTGCCTCAGCCACAGGCTCTTCCAGCTCAAGTTGAGGCTTATAGGTAGGTGTAAGGTAACGGCCTCTTCCAATCGAAGCCCTATGAGGGAGGCTGGACTCTACTTACTAGCTGGTCAGGTGATTTGGGCATGTCATTGAATCTCTCAATCTATTTCCCAATTCAGAAAAAGGGAATGATGTACTAGCTGCTTAGGGAGTATCTAGAGCAGCATTTTTCAGCCTTTTTTTTTATCTGATAGGGCACTTGAACCTATAGTTAAACTTTCATGGTGCACTTAAATTATGTGTATCAAAAAAAGAGTTCAAAAAAGAATATACTTACTGTGCTTTGAACTTCTTTTGAAAATAATTTAATTAATGATCTTAAAAATTTTCGTGGCACACCTAGGATCCTTTCACAGCACACCAGCATGCCGCAGGACACTAGTTGAAAATCAACTATCTAGAGGATCACAAGTGTGGCAGCGTTTTGGAAGCTGCAAACTACTAAACATATATCAGAGCTGCTCCAAAGGTGTCTGTCTAGAATGAGATGGCCCCTCCTGCTGTCAGTGAAATTCAGAGTCATTGGGAGCCAGTGACCTTCAGTCCCTGCCAGATTTCAGACCCAGGATCAGAGAGCCTGGCTGGGAACCCTTCCCCATCCTAAAAAACTCTCCCACTGAGATCAGGCTCCAGGGCCTCTTGGATGGGACTATGGCCAGTTTCACTTAGGAATAAGCCCAGCCTGTGGGGAAGAGGTGGGTAGGTGGGGAGTTGCTGGGAAAGGAGGAAGGGAAGTCCATGTCCCAGCACGTTGGAAGTGACAAAGAACATGAAAGTAGGTAGCAGGCTGGCCTCCTCCTGGGAGAAGGAGGTTCAGTAAGTCTTGCCCAAGAGGAAGATGGCTGTGTGTTGCCTTGCTTTGAACTAGCTTGATCACAGCAGGCTCCCTGATGCCAAGCGGGAGATGCTGGGAGGGGTGGGTTTGGGGTTTCAGAAAAAGGGGAGGAGGTGACCTCTCAGGAAGTGACAGGGCCAGGCTGGACTGCCTCTCCCACCACAGAAGAGACTTAGCAGGGGCAAAGCTCATGCTCATCACACCCTGCAAGGGACCCTTCCAGAGACTTTTTTGAAGGCGCTGGGACAAAGGCCAGCTCTGACAGGATATGGGGACTCACAGACCTGTCTATAAAAGAGGCCAACTACCATCTAGCCCTGCCATCCAATACAGGACCAGAGGGCTTGGGCTGTTGCCCCTTCTCCTCCTAGGTAGCCACCAAAACATTCTAGGACTGTCCCCCAAGGCACCACAGGGCAAGAGGCCCAGCATTCAAGACAATCTCAGATTATATAAGCCATAGCAATCAGGAATGTGGAACCTCCAGAATATCTCAGTTGGCCTCAGAGGGGAGTCCAAATGGCTCTTACCTACGGAAGTACTTTGGGGGAGATGGAGAACAGTTCGCCACTCATTTCCAAGGCCCTGTCAACCCTAGAAGGGTGTATGGGTACCCATGAGGCCCCAGCCAGACTCTAGAAGCTCTTTGGATGATTGAGGCACTAGACTTTGGGTGTTTTCTCTGACATCCACTCATAAACCCTGTCCTGTGGAGGATAATAAGACCTCACACTGGACAATGCAGAGGGCAGGTCCAGAGCTCAGGCAGAGGTCTACAGTGGGAACTCTAAAGGAAAGTGGATAGAGACAGAGAAGTAATTCCAATAATCAGATTCACTGGGTCCAGGCTCCTTCATCCTCCTGCAGAGGAGGGAGAGGAGAGAAAGGAAATCCAGGCCTCTGGGCAGGTGGGGGTGACTTAGCCCTGACCAGGCGCCAGGGCTGCTCTGGGATCTCTGTGCCCTGGGAGCTAGAGGGCTGATGGTATGAACACTTACCTGAACTGTCAGTGCCTCCTGCCTGCGTGAGTAGGACTGGCCATGTTGAGCTGGGAGGGTAAGGGGCTGAGGTGGGATTTCTCCTTCCAGCCAGGGTAGTTGGGTTATTTATACACATACGCGCAAACACACATGTGAAGCTTCTGTTGTGGCTCCCACCCAGATCCTCGGAAAGCAGTTGTTTTTATTTGTTAGATTTTGTTTGATATTGCTAACATCTAGGCTAGAGCCTGACATAAATGTTGATTAAGTAAAGGAAATGCAAAACACACACAAGAAAATACACAAATCTAACAGGCATAGGGCATACACCAAACAAATTCATCATAGATATGTGTACAACACAGAGAGATGCCACCTGCCCTGTCAAGAGCTTATACATAGTGTCATTGTGAAAGTTTTTAGACAGACTTTGTTATGGTCCATTATTTCAGTTTTAAGAGACACAGTCAACAGTGTCCTTTCTGATTCACCCATGTAGGTTTCAACTTGCTGGGTTTACCGGCGTTGCTGGAAGGGCTTCATTTGTTTTCTTCCATGTGGATTTTATGTTTCTTGATTTTTGTGTATCTCAAAACTTTCATGACTCATGAAAATGAACAGATAATGGTCATAGAGTGGGCTAAGTACAAGGAGAGAGGTCCAGAGTGCTATGGAAGTCCAGTGGAGGATGCTCAGCTTAGACATATGTTGGGGTGATGGGTAACCCGGCAGGGAAAACCTAAGCCAAAGCAGGAAAAAGCAATGTAGCAGAGTATTTAAAAGGAGAGCTGGGGTGTGGGAGCTTGAGAAGCAACTGGGAAGAATTGAGTATTGTGGCCTGGCAGGACATGAGGCTATGGAAAGAGGCAAGGGCCTTGTTAAGGATTTGGGCTCAGGGCCAAGGTCTCTAGGGAGCTGACCTGAACAGAAATGTCTCGAAGATTCCTCAGATGCTGTGAAGTGGGTAGACAGGAAAAGGAGCTGAGGCAGGGGGACCAGGAACCCAAAACTTGTGCACGTTCCACGAAAGACGTGCCAGGGCCTCTGAGACCTATAGATACCCCCAAGACACCTCTTCCAGACATAGCCAGGCTGGAAAACCAGAGAGTGACTCAGCCTAAAGACTGGTAGCTGGGGCCCTAGGGCCAGTTAACCCCCTCTGGGCTTGGGCCTCTCCAGGGCTTCTTCCCAGGCTCCCCTGGGCCTGAGAATAGCGGATTAACAATCCCCTGCAGTTTGAGATCCTCCAGCCTGGAGCTAGCTTCCCACTCCACAGGAGGACATAATCATGACTCTCTATAGTAGGCTGCATTCCTCAGGGCTGCTCTGTCACCTACCCCACCCCCACCCCTTCCCAACCTGCCTCCAGGTCTGGTTCCAGAACCGCAGAGCCAAGTGGCGGAAGCGTGAGCGATATGGGAAGATCCAGGAGGGGCGGAACCCCTTCACGGCTGCCTATGACATCTCTGTGCTGCCCCGCACTGACAGCCACCCCCAGGTGAGACCCTAACCCACCTAGATCAGGACCCAACTATTTCCCCTAGGGTTGCATGAAAGAATATAAGCTCTGGCCCAGGGAGACCAGGAGCAGCATCAGGGTTCTATGTGACCTTGGGCAAATTACTTCACTTCTTCTTCTGCAAATTGGGACTCTTACTGATTTCTGAATGAGCCTGCAGAGCCCAAAGGAAGCAAAGAAGAAAATTTTATTTTGTGAGGAGTGGCAGGGGCCTCCTAAAATGCCACTGCCAGTGTTGGGGATAGGAGGCGATAGACCTGAGTCAAGGGGAGGTTTCCTGGAAAGTTTCTGGGGCCTCAAAGACAAAGAGTGAGCCTCGGGTAAGGGCAGCAACTGTGGGGCTACTGGCTCATGGGCCTTCTTTTTCCTCTCTTTTCAGCTGCAGAACTCCTTGTGGCCCAGTCCAGGATCTGGGAGCCCCGGGGGCACCTGCCTCGTGTCTCCAGAGGGCGTTCCCTCCCCATGCATGACTCCATATCCCCATACCCATGGCAGTGTGGCTGGCTTCATGGGGGTGCCAGCCTCCCCTACACCCCATCCTGGCATCTACTCCATCCACAGCTTTACTCCTGCCCTGGGGGGCCATAGTTTTGAGTCCTCCCCAGACTGTGACTATAAGTCTCCAAGCCTCGTGTCACTCAGGGTGAAGTCCAAGGAGCCACCCAGCTTGCTGAACTGGACCACGTGATTGGTCACATGGACTCATAGACTGCTGTCCACCCCCTTACCCATTTCCAGCTGCTCCCAGCCCACCCCTGCCTGGATGCCAGAGAGGACACACCTCTGCTCCAAGCCCCAAATGGTTCCAGAGCCTGGGAGAGCAGTTGGGACCCCAGAAGGGAACATGCTACAGGGTCTTTTCTCTTAGAATAAGGTGGGGCTAAGAGAAATAGCCTCAAAGGACTCTTCCACAAACTCACTCCCTGAGCCTAGACTCCACGCTGAAGGGAGAGACTGCCCTGCTTCCTCAAGACTTTGCCCAGTGGTTATGTCTCCAGCTGAAATGGCTTAATTGGTTCCTCATTGAGGGAACCCAGAAAAATGGCAAGAGGACACAGAATGAACTGGGAGGAGCTCTTTGTGAGAGAGGGGAAGGAAACCAAAGAGTCTGGTGACCACCGAGTCTTCCCCCGCCCACCAGCAGGGGGCCTGTAAGGTGGAAGTCAGAGTAAAAGGGGCCCCTCCCAGGCTCCAGCCCTGCCTTCCTCCTGCCCTGTGCAGTCTCAGAACATGCTATGGAGTCGTCTTCCCCTCCAAATGAGAAATTCCATCAGAAACCCAGATACTTGGATTCTCTCAGCCAAGAGCTATGCTATGGAAACCGTATTGAGTGTTGCTCAGATTTCCATAGATTCTGAGATCCCAACCCCCCATTTTTGTACACATACTTTTGTGTAAAAAAAAAAAACCAAAAAAAAAAGTGCTGCCCAACATAGTAATAAAGGCAATGCTGTTTTTTTTTTTTTTTTAATACCAGGTGATTGTATACCCCTGGGATCTGGTCCTTTAGGGCCCATCAGTGTCTGGAATGCAGGCTGGGCCAGGCCCTCCTCCTAGCAAGGATCCCAGAGGCTAGGGGAAGGTGGCCTGCAGCAGAGCTCTTAAGGCTGCTACATGCCATGCTGGGTCCTGTCACCTGCCAGGGATCTCTTTAGCTTTGGCTGCTGCTCAGAGTCAAGGAGAAGAGTGACTGTTGGGCTGGGCTCATTTGGCAGTAACTTTGTGGCTAAATTGACAACGAAAGCAGAATGGAAGAATGGGGTACCCACTAAAGACAGAGCTGCCCATGTGCTGGGACCCCAGAGTGGTGGGGGTGGGGTGGTTCCCTTCTCCCAGACATCCCAGGAGCATGTCTGAGCTGTGGGACAGAGACATAAGCCAGAACTCTTTCTTGTGGTTTCAGAGTATTACCCTTTCTATCCTTCATCCCCACTTTCTGCCTTATCTCCAAAGCTGGAAGGCAGGAAAAAAGGAGGCCCTCCAGTAAACACAACCACATTGCTTAGAAGAATTCAGCCCCAGCCAGCAAGCAGCAGCCCAGGCACCTCCACCCCACACTCAGCTTTCAGGCACAGAGAAACTCAAGCAAAGATACATCAGGGCCCAGCTTATTCCCTAAGAGGGAGCCGGTCCCCCATCAGATCAGATTTCCCAGCCAAGCCAGGCAATGTGATGAGGCCATGTATCCCCAAAGGAGTTAGTGTCTTCTCTCTTTCCTTTTCTTCCCTCAATTCAAGAGCCTGGCTTCTGGCAACTTCCTTCCTGTCTCTTCCAATGCTGACTCTGAGGTGCAGGTGTGAGCCCTGTGATCAGCAGGAGGAGGGACACACTGGGAAGGGAGGAGAGTCAGGTAGGAGAGGCATACCGAGATGCCACTAATGAACAGAACCACCCTCACCCAGTTGGTCGGTAATGGAACTAGTTGTACTAGAAGTTTCTTCACCTAAGTGAGGTGTGAATAGCAGTTTTGGACCTTTTGCCTCACAAAAGTCAGAGACATGCAGAGGCATCTACTGAGTGCCTCCTCTGCAAGGTGTTGTGGATGCCAGAAATTTATAGAGCAATGGTCAAAAAAACATGATTTTTTCTTTTGATTTAGAAAGAAAGATGGAGGGAAGAGGAAAGGATATGTCAAAGCCCATGCAAAGGAAGCAGACAGAAGAAAATAAAGTCAAGCCACAGTTCAATGCAGCAAGAGGAGAGGATCTGTGGTGGGGGCCCTGCTCCGGGAGGGCACAGGGAGGCCAGAGGCCGGCTACTGGCTCCCTTCCAGGGGCATCTACCCACAGCTCATATTTTTCTGTCTAGTGACAGCTAAATGAAGAGAAAGCTAACTTTACAACTGCCCACTTCACACATAATGAATATGAATGGGCACCCCCAGCCTGTACCATGGGATTATCTGTGAGCTGACAGGTCCTCCCACTGACTGGGCCATCCCTGCAGGCCTGTCCCGTGGCTGGGTGTGGGAGCCCTTTCACCTGCTTCCCATTAGCTGTGTCCCTCTCCACCCCCTATACCTCTAAGACATAGCTCTATGTCTCCAGATGCCCCCACGCTAGGCCTCACTTCAGAAGTAACCTCAGACTTCAGCCCTGTGGATCCCCAAGACCAAGCTACGGCTCTGCTCACTCCATCTGGGAAAGGAAAGGGGAAGTGGCTTTACCTGGAATTCCAACTTTAAGGGAGTTGTTAGGCTCAATCTCCCTTTGGAGAGGCTGCTCTCTGCCCATTGAGGCCCACTCAGAGTAGATGCAGGACACTAAATCTTGTTCCTGGCAGAGGAATGGACACAAGGGCCAAGACTGGAGGGCCACAACCAGGGGACCAATCAGTTCGGGCTCCCCACCTCCCAGGGCAATGGAGAACGCCTCTCACTGGAGGTATTAGGTCCTCCTTCCCCATCTCCCCCAACCATTTACACGTCAACCTGAGTAATAACCCTAAAGTGTAGACCCTCTGCAGCTCCACAGAGGAACAGAGGCCAGCATGGCCAGAAACTGGAAAGACCATAACATTTCCTTTATCCAGCAGAGGAAGCACATACCTTAACCCTCCTCAATCTCCTCCAAAGGCTCCTCCTAGCCATTTTTACCTAAAGGGCAATGAGCCTGAAACATCTTTTTAAAAAGACTCTGCTGATGATGCTGGAGCCCTTCCCTCCCACCCATGGCTATGGGTCCCCCAGCAGTCTCTTCTCCTGTGGTGGGCCCTATCTACCACATTATTGCTTTTACTTGCTTTGATGGCTGTCTCTCCATCAACTTCGAACTTGTCAAGAGAAGTGAGACTGTGGTATCCTAGTCACCTGGACATCCAGGGAATCTGGCATGGGGCCTGACCCACAGTTGGCTATTGAGTGCAATGGCAGGGTTGCTGGAGGAGCAGCTGACTCCTCAGGGAGGCCTCTGGATTCAGAGCAGTGAGCTACATGTAAGGAGACCTAAGGCAGGGTGCTGGTCCTTGAAGGGGATTTCTGTTTTCTTGGGAAATGGATGCAAATTCATAGGTTAGAGTCGGAAGGACAATTAGCCATACTAATAATTGCTACCATTTATTGCTGTCTCTATAAGATAGTTGTGTAAGTCCGTTATCCATTATCTCACTCAGCCCTTGCAATAGGACTATTATCAAATCAACTTTTACACATGAGCCAACTGAAGCTTAGAGCTTGATTAGCTCAAGGTCCTTCAGTGAGTAAGTATCAGAGCCTGGATACACTCCCCTTGTTTTACAGCCAGCAGCCTGAGGCTGACTGTGCCAAGTGCCAATTGAATGTAATAGCTATTGCTTCTCTGAGCAGTCAGTTCATTACAGGACAGACAGGAAACCAACCTCCTGGGAGATAAACCTGACAGGTATAGCAGGGACAGCCAACATAGAAGTCCTCTGGGACCCAGAAAGAAATTTAGGCTCAGGCTGAAAAGGAAAAAAAAAAAAAAAAAAAAATGGTAGCAACACCCCCCAGTTACCTTCAGGAGGGCACACCAGAGGTTAGGCCAAGGCTACGCTTAGGTGGCCCAGTTAGGGCCTAAAGTGAGGGACATTTGCCATGAATATCCTGTGCCGGGATCTTGCTAGAGCAAAAACTAAGAATTGGCCAAGGTGAATAAATGAGCAAATGAATGCGCTAGCAGTAAGTGTTCCCCAGTGAATAACAGAACAGAGTGTGGAGAAGTGGAAAGCACACGTCCATTGGAAACGGAAACTTGGGGCAGGTTCTTTACTCATCCTGTGCCAGTTTTCTGATCTACAAAATAGGGGTTCTAATGGTAGTTACCTTTTAGGGTTATCATGAGACAGACATAAGGTATTACACATGAAGTGCCTATAAGAGTAGCTGGCACATAGCAAGTACTCAATGCTTGCTGGCTACTATGCAGAAAATAAGCCTTCCAAAAACATTTAGTATTGTGCCTTGTACCTATTGGCACCCAGTAGTGGTAACTGCTATGATTAATAAGGGACAGCTCCCATCTTTAGAGTGACACAGCCTCGGGATAACCAATCCCTTGGTAGATTGAAGGAGCACTGGATGCTGAGCATGGTTAGCAATAATCAACATTTTATGTAACTCAGCCATATACAAAGGGCCTTCAGATTCTCTCCCATCTCATGAGCCAGATGAAATAGAAGTCACAGAAGTCACTCTGTACAAAGCCACCCCGTCTCTGTGACTTTTCTATACAAAGACCTGGGTTCAAATAGTCAATCTAGGCCAGGCACAATGGCTCATGCCTGTAATTCTAGCACTTCGGAAGGCCAAGGTCAGAGGATTGCTTGAGACCAAGAGTTCTAGACTAGCAACATAGGGAGACTTGTCTCTCTCCGCCCCAAATAAAAAGGCCAACCTGTCGCTAACATGTGGTGTGGCAGTGAGAAGGCCCTTCTCTTCCCCAGGCCAGCTCTGGGACCTACAGATGAAGGGGTTCATTTGCTTATGCTTTATGGCCCCTGAAGCTTCGATAGTCTGCATCCTCTTGTGCAGGTCAGAGGAGAGACTGGGGAAGTCAAAATGGAAGGGGAACAAAGTCTCAGGTCAGGCAGGTTCAGTGACCTGTGTTGCATGGTGGAGTAAGAAAGTGAAAATTGGTTCGGCGCCTGTAGCTGAGTGGCTGGGGCACCGGCCACATATACCGGAGCTGGCAGGTTCAAACTCAGCCCAGGCCTGCCAAACAACAATGACAACTGCAGCCAAACAATACCAGGACGTTGTGGCAGGCACCTGTAGTCCCAGCTATTTGGGAGGCTGAGGCAAGAGAATTGCTTAAGCCTAAGAGTTTGAGGTTACTGTGAGCTGTGATGCCATGGCACTCTACCACAGGGCAACAAAGTGAGACTCTGTCTCAAAAAAAAAAAAAAAAAAAAAAAAGTGAAAATCTATCTTCCCCAAAATAAAGTCTCAAGTTATATACTTCTATCAGTCCTGGCAAGAAACAGCAGAAAATCTACCATGCATGCACAAATTCTGTCAATTCTCTTGTGTAAGTTACTTTGGGGTAAAGGGCCAGCAAGTCGCAGAGACTTCCTACCTCAGAGGCTGTGTGACCATCGGGAGTATACTGCTGGCTTCCATCATGCTATTCCTAACCATGTTGGCACATCTGGACCTGTCTCAAAGCTCAGCAGATCACAGGCTAAGCAGGCACCACACATAAGATCCAACAAGGGGAGATTCTCCCCAAAGTGTTTTTCCTTTTTAAGTCAAGACCTTTGGAGATTTAAGATCCCATACACACTGCCTACAGGTAGGATAAGGGACCTCCCAGCGATTCTGAAAAAAGAATATTCCTTCCACCAACATCAAAACAGTAATATCCTCTAAGGCAGAGCTAGGCAGAGGCAGACATGATCAGTATTCCAGAAGCCATAGTACAGGCAGGTTTGCCTATACTTAAACTGACATGTACCACAAAGGTTTTTTCCTTGCTTCTCCCTCAACCATGGGGGGATCTTGGGCCCTCCAACACTGTCTTTCCCACTGAGCTGGAACTCCTGAAGGTCTGCTTCCCAGGCTCTAGGCACATTAAGTTTCTTCTCAGTCCTAACCACCTGCCCCACGGAGGCCTAGAGTAGATCTTCCATTTGACCTACCTTTCCATCTCTGGCATTGACACTAGTTTGGCTGAAGCCAGTTCAATAATGTGACCCAGAGGAACACACGGCTCCTTCTGAAACTACATTAAACCCAGGGGTACAGGGTAACTTGTCACTCCAGCAATCAGCACTCTGGAGCTGGGCTGGAGCAATCCCGGATTAACATGTAGAGTTGCACCAGCTCCCCTGCCTCTTCCCACTTAGATAGGACAGGCTGGCACTTTGGTTTGGCAAGGACAAGTGGGTGACCTATCAATCCTGGCTGGAAAAGCCACTTTCCAGACCTGGAGGAGATCTTCAGAGCCATGTTTCCCACAAGCAAGGCAACGGGGATTATTTTTGCTTCCTTTTAATGAAAACGGAATACACAAACACATTAAAAATCCCAACATGACACAAGAGAATACACAGATTTATATATAGGTATTTACAGGCCCTGGCAAACCAAGAGGAAAAATGGCACCTCTGGTTAAGGGAAGCTTTTCTTCCTGACTCAACACTGTCTAAAACCAAAGTGCTGAGGCAGTTGCAGAAGCCTCTGCAATTACTTCTGGATAAAACTTAGCAAGAGGCTGGAACGATATCAGAGCCCCCCAGAGCAAAAACAAGATGCTGACTTCCTGGCCCTGCCCCTAAACCTAAGCCTTCCTCCTTTATAAACTGACACTCCAAGGGTATATATGTCTCAGGAGGTCAGCGTGACCCCTTAAATTTAGATTCAACGTGGAGTTCTCAGAGCATCTCAGGTTTTCCCAGCCTTAGGCTGATTGTGAAATGAGCTGCAACCAACCATGTCTAAGAGAGGAGGATGAGGGTAGTAAGGGAGAGTGGAACCCAACCAGAGAGATGACTACTCCTGAGCAGGACGCTGGGAACCAAGGAGAAGGGTCAACCTAGTCTTATCCACACACCCAGGGCTGGCTGTGGAGGACACAGTGGGGCCATGCTGCCACCTGGAGGAGGAGGTAGGCAATGAATCCATAAACTAGGACAGTCCTGCCTGTACCTGGAGATCACTCCTTTCCTTTTTAGTCCCCTGTCCAGCAGCCTCACTGTAGCAGCTCTTCCCAGGAAAGAGTCTTAGAGAAGACTTCCCTTTCCAACCAGAGGTCATAGTTCATCTGGAAGTCCTCAGGGAGGTCCACCCGCTGGCCCAGCACGCTCTGCAGGCAGTTATCCACTGGCAGGAAGTCGGGGTTGCTGTGGGCCCGGTCATAGCGCCGGGCATTGAAGCGTTCAATGTTAGCACGGAGGGCACACTCTTCTGCCTGGAAGTCCCAAGGCCGGGCATCAAGATCTGAAACAAAGCAGGAAGGACGTGGTTAGAAGCCAAGCCCTGTGGGAGCTCCCTACAGGTTCACTGCAGCTCAGAGACGAGGTTGGCCAAGGCTGGGAATGTTGATTATCAACTGGGAATAAGATACCACCAAGCTTACTCTCAGGAAGACCAACAGGAATGCTTTCCTAGGCAAAAAGGAGAGTTAAGTACAAGGAGAAAAGCCAGATGCACCAAGAAAGAGGCTTATACTGCAGAGATTACGTAGACCCAGAGAGGGAGAGCCACATGTACAATACGCTTCTCTAAAAGTGACGTTCTCCCTGGCTCTCTGGGGTCAAAGGCAAGAACCTGGAGATTCCCTCAGTTGTTCATTCTTCCTCAATTCCCTGACCAGGTATCATGTGCCATTTTGGGACTGCGCAAATTCAACAGGCACTGGGAGTCTGGACAGGACATGGTCCTTCAGCTATGGTGGTACATGCCAGGAACTAACAGTGCAGTGACATGCAGATACAGACCTGCCGGGGTGGGCAGGGGAGACACAATGCAGGTAAAAGGAGTAAATAGTACATGCCCTGGCCCAGGGTGGGGAACAATGTAGCTAGTGCCCAGGGCCCTGGGTGTGAAGGAGGTGGGCAGACGGCAGGGACGGCAGGGAAGGAGTCTGTAAAGGAAGCTGGGTCAGAGGACAGAGAGGGGAGGAAAGGAATGAGAGTGGGTTTCACACACCTTGTTTAGGACTTTGAATTTTAATTCTAAGGGAAAGAGGAAGCCAGTGAAGGATTTAACTCAGGGAAGTGACATCACAGAATCTGCATGCTGTAAAGATCACGAGGGCAAAGTTGGAGGCTCTGATGGAGGAGGAGAAACTAGGGGCAGGGATGCCAGTCAGGGGCTGCCAGAATTGAAGTGGCCAGAACTAAGACAGCTGCAGTGGGGACGAAAAGAGGGGACAAAGTCTTACGACAAGTTCTATAAAAGTAACAACCTGGAGGGGAGGGGCAGGGAGAAATGGGCATAAGGACAGCTGCCAAGCCTAGGTAGCTGCTTAAAGTCCTTCCTACAACAGCAGGATCTGGATTCCTTCCTGTCCCTCAGTGGGAACTCAGGGCAGAGAAGCCCCTGAGGTAGCATGGCAGGGAGTGAAAAGTATCACTTTCCCTCAGTCCTCCACTTCCAATCCTGCTTCATGCAAAGCCTCACCATTGCCGTAGGCCCAGTCGTCATTCAGCCGATGCCGCACCTTCTGGTAGATGGCGGACATCGTCTTCATGTTGCTCTTCCGCCACTGCCGCCCCAGGTACTTGGTCTGCACCTTGAGCAGCTTCAGCACATAGAGCTGCATCATGGCTTGTTTCACCTTCAGGGCCCGCTTCAAGATGGGCGCTGACTTGAACACCACCAGCATCTGGGACGGGCACAAGAGAGCCTAAGTTGAGGACAGAAATAAGTCCACACACCACCACTGCTGCCCTCTGGGGGTTATGTGCAGGCTGACAAACTATCCCAGTGTCCCTCTGACTGAATGAAGGGTTTCCTGGTACATGGGACTGTAAGTGCTAAAACTAGGAGAGTTCCAGATAAACCAGGATGGTCGGTCACCCTAAGAATGGGTCAGTTTGGAATCTGAAGGAAGCTATGAATTCTTCCAGTGAAATTCCTATGCACATGTACATAATCTCAAAGGATTCATGGACCTCCCCTCCCCAAAGGCATCCACAGATGCAGAGTAAAGGAAGATGTTAAGAACCCTGGTTATATTTATTATCAATCAAGACTAAGATGGTACAGAAAAAGTCCTCCTGTAAGTGTGGATTTGTTTTAGTGTGTGATTGAGACTCTCTAGCTTCCAGTTCAACTTAACAAGGAAACAGAAATCAGCCCTTAAAATACAAGGATGTGGCTACAGTGAAGTTAAGTGAGGATATAGCAGCATCAGCAGCGGGCCCTACCCTGGGGACTCCCTGCTCCCAGCATGAAGGGGAGGGTGTGGGGCGTGGTTCTCTTCTTTAAGCTCTAAGTGCCATACCTGCTGACGACACTGACTCACCATTGTCCTTGAATGCTTCCATTTTGTCAGCTTGTTCAAGATCCGAAGAAGATTTATACAAGAAAAGAGGTTCCTACAGCAAAACTGGTTATTGTCACCTGCATCCAGGCTCTCCCCAGTCAGCTCCGGCAGCTCGTGCACCTCACAGTGAGGGTAATCCAGGAGAGAAATGCTGTTTTTGGCATTGATGTAGGACATGATATTTTGATTGAAGAAGTTTAGGATCAGTGGGATGCAGTTGGCAAACACTGGGTGCTGGGCCATGAATTCAAACTGATAGACGTGGTTCAACTTAAAGTGCTTGAGCAGCAGCAGGAGGACAGAAGAAATGGCCTTGACGATGACTTCTTTGTGGCGTTTCACATGTACCCCCCAGCTTCATGCTCTGCAACACTGTGGTGGGCATCTCCTCAGGCAGGACGTCGGCCAGGATGTTGATTGAGTCTGTTTTGGCTTTTGAGGTGGGATCTGCCACCAGGAGGATCTTCAGGAGGGCAATCATATGTTGAGGCAGGCTGAGGAGCAAGCCTTGGTAGAGGGTTTCTGCAGGGACTTGCTCAACTTCTTCTTCTTCCCCTGAGAGAGGAGAGCGAAGGTATTCCTCCTCCATCTGCGCCTGCACCTCTGTGATAGATGTGTACTTGTGCTGCTTCAGAGTCTTGATGCTTTGGTCAAGTCTTGATGGATGGGTCTGGGAAGCCCCACTACTGTGCTTGTGTCACTGCCTAGAGTGTAACCTATGAACTTGCTGCAGCTGGACTCGAGAAGCATCTCAATGTATTTCTCTCTGACCGTGGGAGCCCACGGGAGCCCCTTTGGGCAGGTAAGCCTGTCAGTCTGGGGGTGCTGTAGCGGCGGAGGCATCACCTCATCCCTCTCAAGGGAGAACGTCTCCCCCTCTAGGCTGTTGTCATCATCATCTTCTTCTTCCTTTTCTCGAGGGTCATCAGCCTTGTAGGGGTCCCGCTCATTAAAGGCATCTAAATGGTCCTGCTTTATCAGAGCCTTGTGCTCCCGGCGGCCCCGTTTCTGCTGCTGTTCAATGAAGTCTGAGGCAGACGCTGGTGGAGAGGCAGCCCTCATGTTTCGGACCACTTTGATGCTGTCCTCAGGCAGGGGGGGAAGGCCCAGGTTTGTG
>CAUYPK010022883.1:0-67699 GCA_963574355.1 Loris lydekkerianus
ATATTACAGGACTGCTGTATACAATAAATATGCTTTAGTTAACAGGAAAACGCTGTTCTAAAATAGCAACACACTTCATTGATACTTGCCTGCTGTTCCCCAGATCCCCATTTGCCCAACTTCCTCCTGCAGTTGGGGTAAAAGCATTACTATTGTGATGAAAATGTGTCAAATGGTCTGTGAAGCTAGTGTATGATGCCCCATGATCATATCAATGTATGCAGCTATGATTTAATAAAAAAGAAAAAAAGAAAAAAGAAAAAAATACAATAAAATAAAATAAAATAAAATACAATAAAATAAAATAAAATAAAATAAAATAAATAAAATAAAATAAAAGTCTTCTCCTGCTCCAGTAACTAACCGTGTCACAAGTGTCAGCCCTGTTCTTGCCAGACTGGCATCTGCTCTCTGAAGCCTGCTCCAAAAACCCTCCCTCTAGGCCATTAGGAATGCTGCGGCCCTTTAATACAATTCCTGTGGGCTGAGAACCGCTGCTCTAGGCCCATCTCTGTCCTGGGGTAGAGGGAAGTCCAGAGCAGAGGACTTCCTCAGGTGCACAACTCCCAGCCTCTTCCTCAAGCAATAAAGGGCAGTTAAATAAAAGCCTCATAGCATGAAAAGAAGATCCATAACCGTTTTTGTCAAGCCACCTGTCCTAAGCACTTGTGGTTTGGGACAGTGACATGAGGCCAACTGTGAAACAAACATTCCAAAATTAAGTCTGTCAGAACTTTCACCCCCAAAAGTCTTTTTGAAAAATAAGACAGCAACCCAGGCCCAGATCTTCCCTTAGAGAAATATTAGGTAACAGCAGTGCCTGGGGGCCTTTCAGATCACTGCAGAATCCACTGGTCTGCAATTTGTCTGAAGTGTCAAAGTCACTTCAGATTCAGAGACCAGAAAGAGAGAAAGCTATTTATCCCCAGTGCTTGGTATTTAGTTTTTATTTTTATGGAAAATTGCAAAGTTAATTATGATGGCAGAGTAAAAGAAAAATGGTTTTTGGAAAGTCTCTTTTCCTGACTTCTTTTTATAGTCTTCTGACGTTTTTTGTTCAACTGAAACAGTTTCAAATACACTGTGTACCCGATCATACACACACACACACCCATCTCCCTTAAGAAGGGGCAAACTTCTGAACCTTGATTGGATGTTCTAGAGCAGGGGTCCTCAAACTGCTGCCCGCAGGCCACATGCGGCAGTGTGATTGTATTTGTTCCTGTTTTGTTTTTTTTACTTCAAAATAAAATACGTGCAGTGTGCATAGGAATTTGTTCATAGTTGTTTGGTTATTTTTTTTAATTATAGTCCAGCCCTCCAACGGCCTGAGGGACAGTGAACTGGCCCCCGGCTTTAAAAGTTTGAGGACCCCTGTTTCTCAGCCCACCCCCACGGTGCTTTCCTGGTACTTGAACTACAAAGGCATTATGTGTAATTAACATCAGTGTCTCAGGCACAGTGCCTATCAAGGGCACCAGCACAATCTCTAGGACGGAATAAGCCACAAAAAAAGAAACACAGCCTTGATTGATCAATCCAAGTAGGGCCTTTGTACCAGGAAAGCCAATGCTTAAAGTAAAGGATCCATTACTCTATTTTATGTGGCTAATATTCTAGAAAATAAAATGTTGAAACTACTCTCTTACCCTCATGCCTGGTAGGCCTGGATATCCTGAGCGGGCTGGTGGGCAGGAATTGGGGCACTGCCAGAGAGAGAGAGATGAGTGTGTAAACTCAGACCCCCACTTTGTGAGGTGGTACCTTTTTTTAAGGATTCCAGCTGCAGAACCCCAATCCAATTACATTCACTAAATAACTCTAATCACCCCTTTCCTTTTTTTTATCATTTCATTTTTAGACTCGGAAATATTTCCAGCAGACAGAAAGGTGTAGAAAAAATAGCAAACACCCTCCTCTGTGTATCTATCACCCAGATTTCATAGACGTTAACATTTTGCCATATTTATCCCAGATCTAATTTATTAAAGAAATAAAATGTTTACAGACAACCTAACAGACCAGGACCTGATCCATTTGCCCTCCCCACCTCCACTGGAATAGCTCTGTGCTGAGGCTCATGTTTCCTCATCCACTGGGCCACTGCATTTAGGGCAGTTTACCATCATTTGACTTATTAACCTGTAGGTAAAACAAAGCTTACGAGGAACTATTTGATTCTATCTCTTTAAAATTGGTGTGCTCTAGTGAAAAGCATGCCTTAGTCATAAAGTAAAAAATATTATATAGAAACAAAGATACTTCCTCCATGAAAAAACCGTCATAGTCTGAGTACTTACAAGCCACCAGCCCATTAGTGTGACAGATTGCTCTGCCATTCGAGTAAAAGGAAAATACAAAAACACAGGATCTTCCAGAGGGTTCTTTTAAAAAGACTACACAGTCTTTGAATTAAAACGACTTTGTTCAAAGGAAAACATCTTACCAGTGGATCTCCGTCATGAAAGCCAATTGTTCCCTAAAGCAAATAAAATATTACAGGTCAGAATATAATTAAGGAATTCATTCAACCATACTAACAATAGAAAGTTCCTTGGGAAAAAAATAATAAATATATTTGTTTAAAAATTTATTTATTTATGATTATTCTTTCTTCTTGAGACAGAGTCTCACCCTTGACACCCTGGGTAGAGTGCTGTGGCATCATCACAACTCACAGCAACCTCGAACTCTTAAGCTCAAGTGATTCCCTTTCCTCAGCCTCCTGAGTAGCTGGGAATACAGTGTCCTCCACAAACACCTGGATAGGTTTTTTATTTTTCTACAGGGTCTCACTCTTGCCCAGACTGATCTTGAACTCCTGAGCTAAAGCCATCCACCTGCCTCAGCCTCCCAAAGTGCTAGGATTACAGGTCTGAGCCACTGTGCCCAGCTTTGTTTAATAACGTATAAGGAACAATAGGAACATATAATATACTTGTGCTAATATTCTAACTTGACTCCTGGCATATTCTTTTTGGAGAACTACAAACTACAGTACATTATTTCTGGAGGATAAAAGGGGATAAAATAAGAGGCAAAGTAGAAAATATGTGGAACTCTGAGTCATAAATTAAAAATATGTATTATCTCCTAATTAAACTCCTATTTTTTAAATTTCTTATTATAAAAACCATTGTAAAAAGGAGTTCATTCGGCAATCTTTCTTTTACATGTCAAAGTTTCCAGCATTTGTGAAATCACAAATAGCCAAAGACTTCAAATGTAATGAGTAAGACTTTCCTTGTAAAAATCACCTTTTAAATTATTGTGATTTCTCTACTTTTCTAGCCTAAAAAGAACCATGTTCTGAATGGATAAAAAAATGGTAACCATTTTAGAAAATTGAAACAATGACTTGATTAACAAGCACTTCCATTTTGGGTTCTTAGAGGTTTTTTTCCTTGATCCCCAGCTCTCAGATACAAAGAGAAACTCAAGATGCAAGTAACTTACACTAGGTCCTGGGGGTCCTGGGGGGCCAGGTGGTCCTCTTTTCCCAGGGTCACCCTAAATTATTTAAAAATCATGGCATGGTGGTTATACATACGTCAAAACACAGTACATAAAACTAGTGAGGCATGAGAGAATGGCATTCCTAGAAACCCCTGCTGAGCTCAGCCATGCACAGACCTGCCACTAAAATCAAGGGTGGCCCATAATCCAGTTAGTTCTACAAACCCAGAATAACAAAGGCATTCCAGTCTCACCAAGGTAATAAAATAAGGCAGGAGACCAGGGGAAAATGCAAAGCCAATTCCTCTCTGTAGGATGCTCACTTTACTCTGAAAACAAACTGGAAACACTATTTTTCTACTTGATTTACAGAAGACCCAGAGCAGCCAATACTGACAGTGCCATCCAGCTAGTAAGAGCAAAAGAAGCCTTGCACTCAGCCCAGGAAGGCTTGCACTCAGCCCCAAGCTGTGAAATGGAAAGTTAATCTCCACAGTGCCTGACTTGGTGCTGTTCACCCACACTCATTGGTCTGTCCCTTCACTCTCTTACAATGGGTTAGAAAATCAAAGAAGCCTAAATTAAAATAAGCCATTCAGATGAAAATGATTCCAATTGTTCTTAACATGGTCTTAGTCTATTTTCCTTCTTAATGTTCTGCCTTAGAAAGTCAAAAGCATCTTACAATTATTCTAATTTTGCAATCATTTGTTATTCATTTGTTAGGTAAACAAATTCACAAATAGCACAGGTAGAGAAGCAGCTTCTCCATATGCGTTAACTGCTTATGGATTTATAATGCACCTAGTAGCTCCTTCCCTCCAGGAGTTCTCAATTACCCACCTTCATATAATGTAGCTATTTCAAAAATATTTTTGAAATGTTTGCTGCATATAAACATGAAGTATTTTGACCAGCAATTTATTTTGTGAAGTCCATCTTTTAGTGCGAAAAGTTAAATTTTGCTGGTTCAATTATAATTAAATGACCCTAACATGAAGATACATGATAATAGTTTTAGGCTCTTCACTTTTTTTGCTTCATGCAAAGTCTAATACGAAAGCCACTGGACCCCTCTCCTGCTTGACACTCAATCTGGAAGTTGGGAGGGAAAATTCGGCTGAAAACGTTAGGATATAATTAAAATCACTCTACAAAAGTGATTTGATCCCTAGTCCCCATCAATATTATGAACTGAAATGAAATTCATCCATCATTTTCTGATTTGCAAGGGAAAGCACACAGTTAGTGCAATTTGTCTTTCCTAGTAATACTTTCTATTAAATCAGCAAATGTCTAGCAGAATGCTCTGTGGTACTCACAACAGGTCCTACACGGCCTAGCTCGCCGGGGAGTCCTGCTGTCCCGGGAGGACCCTAAAGACAAAAAATCAAAGCAGCTCGGTGATTGATGGATATTTTTACAATCTATCATAACTGTGTCAAATATGATAAGTAGCAGACTTAGAAGTACATAGCTGTGTTAGCTTTGGTTTCCAATGAGACAGTAATTCATTTGACCAAACTTTAATTAGGATGGAACAGAAATTTCCTGAATTAATATTTCACAGGATAGCCACCTAAGATCATGTAGGTAGAATGCTATAAACACCACTGGATAGAGTGTTAGCTGGAGAGTACAGTGGGGATTCGAGAGATAGGACATTTTTATAGACTGTGTACAAATAAATGATGTAATGAGACTTACAGGGGGTCCAGGAATACCACGACCCTAAAAGATTAAAATAAAAATGTTTGTGGCATGCGGTTTATACTCAGTACAAAAATGAACATAGACATAGCTCAGATTAAACATAAACCATGAACTATCTATAAATAAATGTATGATGTTCATTCTAATGAAAGCACTGGATAAAGAAAAGCAAACATGACTCTGCTTTTTTTTTTTATTAAATCATAACTGTGTACATTAATGCATTTATGGGATACAAGGTACGATTCTACATACAATTTGGAAAGCTTACATCAAACTGGTTAATATAGCCTTCACCTCACTTAAGAATTTGTTGTGTTAAGACATTTATACTCTTACTGGATCTGACACGACACGTACCCTTGCATTATGCACAATAGGTGAGGTCCTGCCAACTACCCTTCCTCCACCGGGCCTCTCCCCACCTCCCCTCACCCTCCTCTGCCCTCCTTCATTCTAGGCTATAGTTGTGTTTTATCATTTGTATGAAAGTGTGGGTGATCACATATTGGTAAAGGAAGCACAACTTGTTTCCTCTCCTCAAACATTCCTTTGATGTCTCTGCTAACCAGTAATATTTTGCCAAACATTTTTAAAAGACAGTCAAAGTATAGAAGCCATCTATGCTTGTCCTCAAGAGAACTTACCATCACTTGCAAAGAGGCACACGGCCAACAGAAAGTTTACAGATTTTATTCACGTGCAGTATCTTATATGAAACCCACATTCAAAGCATTATAGTTTCACAATTTACATAAAACGATGTTTAGTAGGTCCCTAAACAAACATTCTACACAGAGAATTAGAGGAGAAAAAGTACAGAAATATACCTCCCTTTTGACAGTAAAGGCTATTTCCATACCCTAATTCTAGTAGATATTATTTTTATTTAATGGTGTCACTCTTGTTTGAAATAACCTACAAAAGGACCCCAATTTAACATGCTACATTTGACCTTAAATCTAGTCATTCCATTTCCTTTATATCTTATATCTCTTTAGCAACACAAAACTGTGTATAATCATGAATTAAAACTACATTTTATCCATCCTCCTAAACCTAATTCCTAACACAGGGCCTAAGATACAACAGACCCTAACAGTGTGTGTGTTGACTTTATAACTGGACTTCAGCTACTCAGAATCCCTATTTGCCCTCCTTGCTTTCCAAGTTCTTTTTCCTCCCCTTGGGGTTTCTCATTTTTCTTTTTTCTTCTACCTTGGCTTCAATAGATTTTATTCACAGCTGCCTGTGATACTATGTTTATGTTAGCTTTCATTCCAGACTTGCTTTCTGAAAGACCCATACATAATATATCCCACAGAATCCATGCACACCCTCTGATAATCATACTATTAGTTCTAGAAATAACATTTAGGCAGACAAAACAAGCAAGAACTTCACAGGGGCAGTATGTTTTAATATTAAGTGGGACCTTTTTAAAAGCTTCTTTTGAAAAATTGCTTCTATTTGAACATTTTCTTACATAGATCAATTGGGAAACAGATGCTATGCTTAAAAAATAATAAAGTAATCAGTCATTTCATTATCAGAGACATAGATGTTTGACAAATTTCACTTAATTTTTTAAAAAGCCATCTCTGTAAGATGTTCAGATTGAGAGCTAGTTGAAAAACAGGGAGAAAGGCCAGCAAGTTAGTCACTTCTGAAAATAGGTGTTTCTATGAAAAGTTGAAAGATGCTGAAATAGAGCCAAGAAAATGCCACCAACAGGAAAAAGGGAGAAAAAATACAGATTAATGATAAGATCAAAACAGAAACAAAGAACAAAATATAAAAAGCAGCATTAGAACCTAGTCCTTTTGTGTATACATGGGTATTTATTTTCTATTCCTAATTCAACACTTGCCAGATGGCGGAATGGGGAAAGGTCTAGCCAGAGCATCAGATGGTTGATAGTATCTGATTAATTGATATTTCACCAGCAATAAAACCAGTTGTGAAGAAAATGGTGTGATGCCATGGCGTAAACACTGAATACTTAGATTTTCTGATGTTATGTAAGAAATGGTTTCTATCACTGGGAGGAGCGTGGGAGTTATTTATTGGGAAATATCACCTGTATGTTATTTTATACCATATGTTTGAATTTCTCTAAAATTTTCCTACTCACAGTATAAATGCTTACCATACTAGATACATCATAAACTCCTTTATCATGTATATTTTGTAGAAAATTACATTTTAAAAATTCACAGTGGCAGAATTTTGCCTAGAGACAGAAAGATAGGCTATTTTCAATTCTATTTCTTTTCATTTACTTACTGGAAATCCACGAGGTCCAGGTACACCAGGTTCTCCCTAAAAACAAAAATAGTTTTGTCGGACCTGTACTAAGCTTTTTGTAGCAAGAATATGTACCTATATACTCGAGTATAAGCCGAGTTTTTTCGGCACAAAATTTGTGCCAAGTTCGGGTTTTTCAGCACAAATTTTGTGCTGAAAAAACTCGGCTTATACTCGAGTATATACGGTAAATATGAAAACTCCATAAATATTAAAATCATTAAAACCCTCCACCCTGGTGGTTTTAAATACAATTTTAGTTGAACAAGTGTATTTAAGCTGCTTCATAACTTAATGTTAGTTGATTTGCAAGCACTACAATAAAATTCTACTTCAGCATTTAATTAATACCAGCAATCAACAACAGGTGGCTAACTTACTTTTTGTCCCCTTGGTCCAACGGAGCCAGGGGCTCCATCAGGTCCTGTTAATCCCTAACAAAGCGAGATAATGATGTTGAAGATCATGACATCCTTAGGGAAACTACCAGGTAGAAAACTTACACTTTAAGTAGCAATTATCTACAGGATTGTTACACATATATGATGCAAATATTTATAAAGAAACACCTGCCTATATTTTTACTCAAAGGTAAAGATTAATATGAGATCTGCCTGCTAGTTATTTATTGTTGATAAATTGAATCATATTCCTGATTTCCTTCTAATTGAAGTTTTTATCACAGGGTCTAATAATTTAGGGTTTTTTGTCTCTGCTTTGAAGAAAAAGGCAGTATAACAATTACAGGGTTCTAATAGCTAAGATGGATGGGTTTTGGCTCTGCTGTTTACTCAGATTTATGTACCTCCTTTACTTCATTTATAAAATAAAAATACCATATGTCTCTGTAGTTCTGTCTTGAAAGTTAATAAAGTGTTTCCGTAACAGGAATTAAACACAAATAATCAAATTACTGCCTTATAGCCACTAACGGCCCTCTAGCCATCTTCCAACAATGACAATTGCTTATTGAGAAACATTAATTTTTATTTTTATTTTTATTTTTTTTTTTTATTGCTGGGGATTCATTAAGGGTACACAGAAGCAGGTTACGTTGATTGCTTTTGTTAGACAAGGACCCTTGTATTTGTGTCCCGCGAGAAACATTAATTTTTAAAGTTGAAACATTTGAGAGTGTACATGTTTCTATATTATTTTCCTTAGTAAAAATAGCTATAATTAAATGTTTGTTTATGCCACTCAATATATAGAATGTAAGCATGCTATAAAACACACTTATAACTATCACATTTAATACTAAGAATCCATTAAATACATAGTCTAAAAATTCTCATTTTCTCTATTGGGACATATTTTATCATCTTTCTCAATATAAAATGTGCATTAATGCTTGATAGTAGCTTAAATGTCTATATTTGGTAAAGATGCATATCTATTTTTTAATGTTTTCTTTGGTCTTTGACACTTATAGGTGTTGTCATTTACACTGTAATCTTAAAATTATACCTCCCTAAAGATAAATATGTGTGTATGTGTATGCATATATATGTGTATACATTTATATATAGCATGTATAAATATTTTATAAAGCTTATTATTATCAAGATTTTGAAAAAGGCCAAAACAATATCTAGAGAGGGATTTCTTGAAAATATAAAAGCCCTTAAAACATCTTAAAAGAGATCACCAAAATTCATATTTAGTCTGCCAAATTCTACATAAAAATCAATAAAGTGTTTTCATATGATTAATATAGAAAACTAGTTCACTGGCTCCCATTTTTACATTTCTCTACTTCAATTAATTTCCCTGACAACTTCATAGAGTGAATCAAAAGAAGTAGAAAAATGTTAATTACTGGCAATTTACCAAAGAAGAAAAATATTAAACACACATAAAAGAATTTCTGACAGACTGCCTTTGATTTTCAATAGGCCTAGTCTTAATTACAACACTAATCTGGGAACAAGTGTCAACACGATTAGTTGTTAAGCACCATGACAATGAGTATCTGCTTTCATACTTCAGCAACCAAACCATACATCCAGGAGCACATATGGCACGTAAATATATCTCAGGGCATATTTTACTAATGTACCCTCTAATTCCCATTTAATCCATAATTCCTCCAAAACCAGTCAGCCCTGATCAATTTCTATATGCACGATCAACTAACCTCCTTCAATCTGTGGCCAGAATAACTGATGAGATTAAAGGACAGTAACTGCTCTATATAGTAGAATTTCGGCTGCAGCAATAATATAGCACAACCAAGTAGACGGCTGGATAGATAAACTGGAGGCTGTTTCCAGGTCATTTCGTATTTAAAATATCCTTAGTAAGATATGATGAACTATATCTATCACTGGGAAGTTCTCTCAATTAAGTAGAAAATGGATTCTGCTAGGTATGAGACTTTACAGTGAAATCTTACAAAGTAACTACGTAGAAAATGTAAGTTCAACAAGGACAGGGACTCCCTGTCCACTATAGTCCCAGCACGCTGTTACTGGCATCTAATGTACACTCAATACATGATTACTGAATAAAATTAATTTAGGTTCGCCTTTTCAGTGGAAGGCTATCACACTTGACTCTTCATGTCATCTTTAGTTTTGGCTGAAATCCCGACCCTGGGCAATGGTGGGTAAAGTGCTTAACTATACAGCGTTCTAAAGTCTGTTCTTCATTGAGTAAAGGCCCAACAAATAAACAAAGAAAAACATCTGGATATTAAGCAGGGCACTGTAATTGTTTGCTTCCCCACACTTCTTCAATGCCTAACTACTTACACCTATTAATACATTGATCTCAGCATAACTTCTTAATAACTCACTATCCTAGTCATATAACATCTGCCAGGGATAACAGTTGTATACATTCAAAAAATGCAAAGCTTCTAAGCCTTTTCCTCTAAAAGAAGGGGCATGGTTTAACCCTAATTCCTATACTTAATTCTAATTCCTCTTTTACTTGAGATAGATGCTATAAAGAAGAATAAAATGCTGTTTTTATGAGCTTTCTGAGCATCTTGCAACAAGTAGAACCTATGATAATATCTTTATTGATATTACTGATGATCGTAGCAGTTATCCTCTGGGTGTTATAAACCAAGCTCTGACTTCTTTAATTTTACATATCCATACAGAAGAATCAACTAAAACTTAAAAAAAAAAAAAAAAAAAACAGAGAGAGAGATTTGAAACACACATAAAAGTTTCAAAATCCAATTTGCAATAAAACTCTCTAATCCTTAGTTCAAAGAAATGGCAGGGGAAAATATTGCCAGTGGCAGAAAGAATTGACTTTCTATAAATGTTTATGTAGACAAAGTTTCACACAGGATGATATTGAAGGTGACCGTATTCTGAAGTTTCACACTGCTGCTTGGCTGAGAACACCTGTCCTCAATGGTGATTTCCTTACAGGACCCCAACCACTCAGTTGTCCAGACTCAGAGAGTTTATCTATAAGCATAGCTGCCATGACTCTTTTACCTTTACTGCCAACAATCTTTTTAGTGTTGGATAATAAATTTTGAACTGTGTTCCCTTCATATTGTTCCAAACATCATCCAATGGACCACTTTTTAACATTACCCAAAAAATAAGCTTTTCAGTGAATGAAAGAGCGGAACACAAAGACTGCAGAGGCTCAAGGTCCCACCACTACACTCACCTTGACCTCCCCAGAGGGGGCTGTTCAAGCTTTCCTGCTCCCTATGGCCAGGGACAAACACAAGCTCTAACCCAGTTACTATATTTCATTATTCTCAAAAAGTAAAAGATTTTTTTAAAATATCAAATCAATCAAAGAGCAGAATAAGAAAACCTTTCAATTCCAGAGTCCCATTTGGCTCCAATTCAAAGGTTGGAGGATGTAGAATACATCAATATTTATGAATAATTATAAAATATTAACTATAAATGGGTTTTATTGTCCACTAAATTACCCATATTTTCTTCTTAGTTGGTAACTTAGGTACTAAAAATTCACTACTATCTTTTTTCCTCTTTTCTTTCTGATTATTCATCAATTAAGAATCTTATTTCTATCTGCATGAGGCAGAAGTTCCTGGAGAGTTTAAAAATCACAGATCTGGATTCTTTCACTACCTTAGCAACTAAATACCTCTATGTCCTGGAAAAACCATTTGTCTTCATAATTATTGGTTTGTGTGTATTTTTTTTTTTTAATCTGTGGAAAATAATATTAGACCAATCTGCTTTCCAGGTTATTAAAAGGTTAAAGGAAATATTAATAATTATTATAGTAATGCTTGAGCAATGGGCTCATAAAAATGCAAATAATACAGCTAATTTTTCCCTTACATCTAGGAGGCATGTAAAATACTGGCACATACATGGATTTTTCCTTTTTTCTCTCTAACTCTTTTTCTTCTGCTTTCCTCCTCTGTTCTGGGAGTCTGACTTCCTAGTTTCTCCCTGAGGCCTTTTAGGTCCAAGTTTAATGACCTTAGAAGCCTCACTCTTTGCATCTTTTAATATTTGAAATCTAGTTTGTGCTGTACTGTAAGACTGTAAATACAGACCCTTGCCCAAATTACTTGCAATTATTTTATATTGTACTTCTAAAAAATTTCAAAGAACTTTCATTTGTTTATCTAAAATTTCTGTTAAAGTGGGAAATTACTTTATAAGGAAAACCCAAGAATTCTCTCTATGACATTAGAGTATAAGGGAAGAAAGAATTTGTGAAACAGGTTACAAAAGCACCACTAAATTGAGGAACAGATGAGTTTAGTCCTCTGTTTGAAATTATATTGCAGCTCAACAGCAAGATAAGACCTCAGATGACCAGTTTATACTTTAACTATCCCCCAATTATTTTCATTTAATCAGAATTTTTATTTTCACACAAACTATAATAAGTCTAGTCGTTGAAGTTTCAAAAGAATACAGAAGTAAATTCACCTGTATTGGGCTACTAGTTTATATAGTGGCCTGGTATTTATCAGATTCATTTATTACGGTATGACAAAGCCAATTCTCAATGTTTCAAAGTAGAGCTCTATTGCCAACAAGTTACATAATTTTAGTTTGTATTATCCAAATATTACTTAGAAATTCAGTTTCTGTTATCCAAATATTAGTCCTGGGGTACTTCACGCACTGCCACTTTGCATACACAGAAAAGTTAACTAGGGGCTTTGAAATATGAAACAAAGCTGATCTCCTAAAGCACATCTTCATTATGGCAATCTTGACACAGAAAGTATGTCTTAACAACAGCTAAAATCCAGCTACTTATTTTTCTCTCAAGATAAAGAATCTGACTTAACCTTTAGTCAAAATTCCTGGAGTTTTAAATGTAGGTTTTCAGGTGCTTTCTTTCATTTAGAAAAGTCTTTAGTTTTTGGAAAACACAGAAAAGTATTAACTTGAAGGATAACTTGAGGGGTGCCCCATGACATCTTATCTAAGAACAGATTCCATTTCTTACTTAGCTGGACACTGTAGAGACAAAATTAAGCAAGTCTGTGTAGCACCTCAGTATTAGCAGAATGCATAGAATGCACTTTACTTTGACAAAATATCATTTAGCATTAAGTTTACCACATCACTCAGCATCTAAACTTCCTTCACATGGGGATAGGGGGTGGAGGTGGGTAAATTAGAAAACGTTGCTGATTCCCAATCTTCAAGCAACCCTAGCCAGCTTCTTTCTGTCCTTAATGCCAGTCAAAAAACACCACAGAAAGAGGAAAAACCAGTTTTGAATTTCCTAGTCAATGTGTGCTGAGTTCTTCCCCGTTCCTGCCCCACCCCCACATACCTCCACTTCCATTTAGCACATCTTTCTTTTTATATTTCTTAGGATTTAGGGGTGCTCTGCCCCTTCCTCTGCCTGTAATCTCTTTTTCTAAATTGATCAGATGAGTGCCAATGAAGGGGGGAGGGGAGACCACCTGCTCCAGCCCCAGCTCCAGCTCCAGCCGAGCCCTGGATCTGGCCACCTCTTACCCCCAGGGCCAGCAGCTGGGCTGAGAGCTCCTGAGGTGAGCGGGGAGTGGGCTGTTAGAGATGACGGTGAGCAATTATCCTTCCTTCCTTTCTGAAAGGAGGAAATGCCCTCTGTGTGCCTGTATCTCCCTCCCCCACCCCCTCCTCAAGCTTCCAAGTAGAAGTTTCTTTACCTTCCCTGGACCTTTTGCAAAAGCTGCCAGCGTCAGTGCCAGTGAGGGGCTGTCACAAGACCAGTTCAGGGATTCATTCATTCTCTGTCTCTCTCCCCCCTTCCCTCTCATCCTCTCCCTCCTTTCTCCCTCCCTCCTTTCTCTCTGTCTCTCCCTCTCTCTCTCCTTTTTCCTCCTCCCTCCTTCCCTCTTTTCCCTCCCTCCTCTCTTCTCTCTCTCTCTCCCTCCCTCCATCCCTCCTCTCTCTCTCCCTCCCTCTGTCCCTCTCTCTCTGTCTTTTCTCCCTCTGTCCCTCTCTCTCTGTCTTTTCTCCCTCTGTCCCTCTCTCTCTTTCTTTTCCCCCTCCTCCCTCCCTCCTTTCTCTCTCTCTCTTCTCTGTTCCTCTCTTGCTCTCTCTCTCCCCCCCCCCACCCCCAGGCTGCTCCTCCCCACCCCAGCCCCAGCCCACTCACGTCAGCGCCCGGTGTGCCCGGCTTGCCCGCAGCTCCCGGCTTGCCCGGCTCTCCCACAGGACCCTGAGCAGTGGGGGAGAGGGAGGGGACGAGATAGGGAGAGAAAAAAATGCAAAGTTGAGATCCTTCTGCACATGTAGCTGCAGACAAGTCAAAGGAACAGAAGTGGGGCATGACCGAGCTGATGGACTTACCTGGGGGCCTGGGGGACCCTTTGGGCCTCGGTCACCCTGCAGGGATAGAAGGAGGGCGGAGTCTGAGTGAGAGAGGCTAGGAACACCCCTCCCCCCCAAAGCCCACCGAGTTCACAGGCACTGGGGACCAGAACCGGGTAAAGGCTGAAAGGTAGGGACTCATGACCAACAGGGATGACCGGCGGGGTCTATCTCCAAATCCCCAAATCCCCAGGCACCTAGAACCCCACCTGCAACTCTCACCCCGTCCAATCCTGCCTTTAGGGGATAGCAGGTAGGGGCATCCTCGCCCTCCCTCCCTAAAAATCCACAGGAGCAGCTGGACAGGGAGCAGGAAAGAGCCAACTGGGAACGGGGGCTGGAGATAGAAACTTACGTCGATGCCATCAATGCCCGGAACGCCCGGGGGCCCTGGCGGCCCAGGGGGACCCTGCTCACCCGGGGGACCTCTCTGCCAAAGACAGCAGGCTTGGGTTAGTGAACAAGCAGCAGCTGGACACAGTGTCCCGCGCCCCCGCCTCCACGCTATCACCATGATAACGTTGTCTCCCTGCGGATGCCAGGGCCTTGAACCCCAGAAACCCAAGGTAAAAACCGCGGCTCAGACTTGCCAGCCAGCGCAGGGTTGGGCCGCTGTGTTCTGAAAGAGGTGAACAGTGGGGTCAGGGCAGGACGGAGGCCCCTCTGCTGGGGGAGGCTTCACTGGGCCTCTCCTCCACGGAGTGCATTAAGTTGGACAGGCTTGTGGAAAAGGGAGGGACTGAGGCCTTTTTCCCCCCAAAGGGATTTAAAAATAAAAATGGGGGTCATTTAATACCTTGATTTCATCGGTAATCTTAGGTCAATGTTTTGGCCAGAATGAAACAGCCGAGAATGGAGAGGCTCCACGCCTGGTCACTACAGACTGACTTGTAAATCTTCCTGTGTTCAGGAAGGGGGCAGTGAACGTTCTTGGGAAGATTTGGGAGGCGAGGGCAGGACAGCTGTGAAACCCGCACCTGGCCTCATGTCAGTGTCACCTGCGGTGACATTCCCTGGCATGAGGTCTTTGCACCTCACTTCAAAACTACATCAAATTTCAGACTGACCCGAGGGTGTGACCCTTGGATAGCTGGCTAATAGCTTGGCTTTAATGGAACTAGAGGTCATGCTGGCCTCTGAAACGGTATGAACATATTGCTTAGGGAATACGAGTCTTTTTTTTGCCTCTGAATTTGAAAAAAGAAAGAAGAAAGACTCTTTCATCAAGGAAAACTTTGTTTTTCTAAACTCGAAGGACAGGTTACAATGGGGTCTTTGTAAGGGAAACCGCAAACCTCAGCTGGGTTTACCCACCCCGGTCCTCTCCAGCTTCCCTGGAAGGAGACACGGGGGCCTTTATACGAAGTTGCTGAAATTCTGGTGGGAGCCAGCGCCGCCTGGTTCCAACCCGGGAGGCGCGGGCTCTACCTGCAGGACTCCTGGCTTAGCGCAGCCACCACGGGTGGGAGGACACCGAGAAGAGGCGGGCCTGAATTCCCACCTTCTCCTGTAAGGCCGGCTCCTGACAGTGACTAGGCGGTGGGACAGGGGCGGAGGCTGAGGGGCGAGAGGCAGGCTAAAAAATAAACCTCGGTCTCCCCGTTACCTTCAGCGCCACACCCTGCAGTGTTAGCGCCCAAGTGGAGGAGTAGGCGGCCTTTCCCAGACCAAGGGATGGTTTAGGGCCCAACTCCCAGGTAGGGGCTGCAGGTGCTCGAGACCGGAGGCAGTGCGGGTCTGAGTGAGAGCCCGAAGGATGCTCCGCGCCTTCCCCGCAGCTCCCCCGACGGCTGCGCCCCAGCCTTCCCATGTGTGCGCTTGGAAAATGCTAACACTTCTCACCCCCAGCTTACCTCATCGGTGGTCTGGCTGGGCTGCAGAAGGAAAGGTGGGAGAACGTGAGAAAGACACCTTCAAAATGTTGCACAACTTACTTGAGCCGCACACAAGCAGAGCCCTGACAGCAGCAGCCCGAGGGCCCCGCGGTCCCGCGCCGTCCAGGTCATGCCCGCCACCCTCTGCTAACGCCCCGGCCAGGCTCTGCAGCCAGTCCACGCGCTAAGCTTCCGGGCCGGGACGCCACTCGCGTAAAATGGCACTTGGACCCGCAGAAAGGTGCGCCCGGGAAACTTTGCAAGGGTGCCGGGGCCTTGGAGACGTACGTTTGGTCCTCTGGTTTATGAATGGCCCTGGAGAGGGTCCGGGGGATTGGAGGAGAGCTAGCAGGCCGGAAGGACGGATAGGATGACAGCAGTCTCACTTAACCCTTTCTCCGCAGCCGGGCTGGCGAGGCCTGAGAGGGCAGCTCCGCCTGCTCCCCACCCGCCCATGCGTGGGCTGGCTGTCCTCCGAGCCTCCCCAGTGGCCTGTGCCAATACTGACGAGTAGATGGCAAGTGTTCTTGAAGAGTTGGGGAAGGGAGGGTTATAGCCACCAAGGGTGGTCGCTACCGGCCACGCTGGTACCCATGCTGCCTGCACGCTTGTCTGGCTCTTTAGGGAAAGAAAGTGGGGAGGTGGAATGTTGATGACAGGGAGATGGATGAGCAGAAGAGGCCTTTGCAGGTGGTCGAGGGGACTCACCGTTATTCTGGCTGGCAGCTCATGGCAAGTTTCTCTCCTGGGTCGCAGGGGGTCGCAATGAATCAACATCCATTGAAGTTCAAACTGCAGAAAGACAGCAGACCGTTAAAGTTCTTTTGGAAAACAGAAGCTGATCATTTTAAGAGAGATGAATCTGTGTGATTAGGAACAAACTGGAACTGATTGAGCTCCTTGGCCCTGGTTTTTCCTTGGATGCAAATTTACTGTTGGAAATGGACTGGAAGCCCTTCCCAAGTTTCTCTGACAATTGGATGTAGATGTCTTCAGCTTTGATTTACTCCAGCATAGCCCTAGGCAGTAAACAGACCACCAGCTCCAACTTTCTACTTCTGTTCTCACCAAAATTGACAGGTAGATCCTACCCAAATAAGGCTCAGAAAGAACGAGGAACTGTCCAAGACACAAGCCAAAAAGTGTCAGAGTTGGAACTCAGGCCTAGTGAACTCCACAGGCAATACATGATCCAAATTTTTAGATGGGAGATTAAAGACACAAAAAGCAAAAAAAAAAAAAAAAAAAAAATGTGGCAACCAGGAGGACAAGTAGAAGACAGAAAATTCAGAAAATAACCTGCGAGCTAGGGAAGACACCCTCTGTGGAGTGGTCACAGTTTCAAATAAAAATGAGAAAGATCCAAGGTAAAGAAAAAGAAAGGGAAATCTAAGACTTGGAGCAGGAGTGCAGAAGATTACAAGTATTTTTTAAATTCATATGATTTTACTCATTGGTTGAAAAGATAAAAATTTTTAGACACTTGAAATCCAAATATATCCTGATAAGTTCTTATTTTTTTAGCAAGTGTTAAGGGAGAGAGAAGAAGATATCAGGAAAGGAACAGAGCAAAGGATGAGTTGCCAAGTCGGAATCTGAAAAGAACCTTAAGCAACAAGGCAAAAAAATAAAAAATAAAAATGTCACACCCCACAGGAAGCCTGCAGCTGTGTGCCATTACTTGCTTGATATTTCAAAGTGGATCCTTATTTTTTTGGTCAGTATATTCTGCCAGCGTTATGCAAATGTCTGGCTAAGGATCCAGCCCCACATCTAAATACTCTCTCTTTTGGTTCGTCCAATAGTGATTTTCATTCCATCCCACCTGCCCAATGGATTCTAGATCTGCTCAATCTAGAGATCAGAGTGAAGTTAGGTATGTTTTTTCCCACTGTTTTGGAATCATCCAGAGTTGAGATTACTGAATGGAAGATCAAAATTGGAGAGAAAGAAGTCTTCCCCTTCCACTCACAAAAAAGGGGAAGTTAGACAAAAAGAAGATTTGGCTAACCAGAAAACCTATATTCTTTGCTTAAATAGTTTATTAAAACTACTCATTGTGAATGTGAAGTAATCTATTAAGCTGTTTTCTGAAAAATGTAATTCCCTCTAGATAAATTGGTACACCTGTTTAAATATGCAAGTTGCAACTGTGACATAGGATAATGGGGAAATGAAATATAATTCATCTATGAATGCAGGCTGGGTTGTTCAGAGTGCCACATAGATCAAGGGTTTCTGAACACATCTGCACATCCACATAAACACCACCTATGCACTAATAATCATCTATACAACAACCATTTTTTGGCATGCAATGTAAATTCCAATTTGCATGCTAATTATTTTGAGGAAAGATTGGCAGGATGCCTTGGTAAAAGTCACTTTCACTACACATCTAAAATGCTGCTTTCTATGCATTTCTCATTTTAATACCTGAAATTATTTGTCTTTTTGAATACTCACTGACAAAATAAGTGACAAATGTTTTAATTTAATCCTTCAGTAACATTTTCGAAGTCCCAGTATAAGCTAAAGAAACATTCCAAAAAAACCCAAAAGTATTCCCATTCCACAATAAGATTATGACTTGTTAGACTTGAGAAAAAATATATAATTAGAGAAATATGCATTTTTCAAAATATTCTACTAGACAGAACATAAAATTCCCTAACAAAATTCATCCTTCTCAACATGAAATACTTCTTCATGGTCTCCAGGGAAACCAAGTGTAAGGGGGCTTTATACCTGCTCGGATTTGGCATTAGACAATTCTTTTCTGTAGTACAACACTGAGGTATAATTCCATTCTCAAGGTTGGAGTGATGTCCAGCTGATGACACACGTACACAAGGAATGTGGGGCCCCAACTCTCTACTTTTTAATAGAGTTAATGATTTCTACTATTTTACTAGGTTGTTGTGGGGGGGGCGGGGTGTTAAAATGGTATTTAAAACCTTTATAAGAATTAAACAAAAACTAACAGCAGACGGCTGTCTTTTCCTCCTGAGAGAAAATTTTAATGACAAACTGTGAGACCTGGCTCAATATTAATGAGATTGACACTGGCTTGATTTTTGCAAACTGAATTATGATTAAATTTTAGAAACACATAAAAATACCTAAAAACTAGCTCTTGAAAGAGGAACAGGACAGAAGCTTTTATCTTCAGTGGCAACAAAGATTTAAAGACATACCGTACATACTCAAGTATAAGCCAAGTTTTTCCCGGCACAAAATTTGTGCTGAGTTCGGGTTTTGTGCTGAAAAAACTCGGCTTATACTCGAGTATATATGGTAGTTGAATTCTCAGATTTCAAACTTCCTTTCATTTTAATGATAAAATGTTGGTTTCCACCATCACAACAGACTTCATCCAAGTAAAGCTTTCTGGTTGCTGAGCAGAAGGCTCTGAGCTGCCTCAAAATTATAAATCTCCAACTCTTTGCAAACTTAGCCATACAGCAGTTCCAGACATAGTGCCAGGGATGTGGTTACACAGGTAACACTCATCTGGATCACACCAAAGGCTGAAGTAGAATGGTGAAAGGAAAAAGCGGAAGATTTGGAGTTAGCAGACCTGGTCTATAATCATTTATTTATTCAACATGTTTTTATGTAACACATTCATGTGCTTTGAGATAAACACTATAAAAGACATAAAAATGTCTATTCTATAAGGCAGTATCTAAGCCAAAAATGCTTTTGATGATAAATACTATAGCAGTTGAGATGAAGGAAACATTTTTCTGGCTAAGGTCATCAAGGAAAAGATTACATAACACGTAACACGTGAGTAGAGCCCTGAAGCTCCCTTAAAGTCCCCACTTCTGCCTTCATAAGCAGAGATAGGGAGGGTAAAGTTAGGGTTCCAAACAAAGGGGGGTAATAATAACGGGGCACAAAAGTGGGAAATGGTACATGGAAAAGAGACCAGAGTTACTGGGGCAAAGTAGATAGCAGATTTTCTTTTCACTTTGAATTCTAGGCTTAGGAATTTGAATAATATTGTGTAGAAAATTATTAAATTGTCATTAAAAGACTTTTTGCGAGGGATAGAGATGGGGAAAGGTCACCTGGTACAGAAGGTCATCTCAAGGAGATTCATTTGGTCTTAAATGCCTGATCTTTTCAGTCAAAAGGAGGTTAATATACCAAAGCGTTAAACCCTGAACTATGATGTGGTATCTTGAGTTATCTGCCAACTGAAAGAAATAAAAAAACCTCCCTTCATTTCACATCCCTCTTCAGCTGCTATCTGATTATCTGTTCCCCTTTATAAAAAAACTCACAAGAGTTGTCTATATTAATTGTTTCAACTCCTCTCCTCATTTTCTCTTAAATCCTTTCCCATAGGACTTTCATTTCCATCACTTCACTGGGTCTTTTCTCACAGTCTCTCACTTTATTTGACCTAACCTCAGGACCCAAGTCAGTTTCTTATTTCATCCTCTTTGAAATATTTTTCAGGGAACCACTATTCTCTGACCCTTTCCAACGCAACAGACTCCTCCTCCTTAATTTCTTTTGAAAAATCTGCTTCAACTCAGCAACCTTTAAATGTTGGTTTTTTCAGGACTCAGTCCTAAAACTTCTCCATTACGCTAATCTCTTGGTAATTTCATGGCTTTAAATCCCATACATATGTTGACAATTCCCAGAGCTCTCTTCCCAGCTGGACCTGTCTCTTGAACTCCAGAAGCTCATACCTCGCTGCTCAGCATCTTCCCTGAGATGACTAACAATGAGCCAGCTCCTGGTCACACTCACATGTCCTAAATCAGCTCCAGATTTCCTCTTTAATACCTGCACTTCCCACAGTCATATCAGTCAATGACAACTCTACACTTCTAGTTACTCATGCCAAAAGTATTAGTGTCATCCTTGATTCTTCTTTTTCTATTACATCCCAAATTCTGTTTGTTTCACCCTCAAAATATACGGGGATTTGATGACATTTGATGACGTTTGCACCACTTCCACCACTACCATCCTGTTCCAAATGAAGACCAATTCTGCCTGAATTATTGCAGTTGCTTTTAAGATCTCCTTGGCCCTAAGTGCTTCGATTCTTCTCATCCCCCTATGATATATTATCAACCTAGCAGTTGAAGAGATCCTTTCAAACTGTGAGAACACGTTGCTCACCTGTCCAAAGCCATCTGATAGCTGCCCATCTCACACAGCACGAAAGCCAAACGTGCAACCGTAACTTCCTACCGCAGCCCCATCACTCTACCCCTCCGGCCTCACTGCCTCCTTCCTCAGTCTCATTCCAGCCACACTGGTGCCCACATGGTCGTCAAGCTTAAGAAAACACCAACATCAGTCCCTTGTCATTCACTGTTCTCTCTTCTTAGAATCCTCCTCCCCAAATATCCACATGTTAATTTCCCCAACTCCTTCACCGATATGTTAAAATATTTTTTCAATTTCCCGTTTCATTTTTCCCATAGCATTTATGACCACCTAGCATACTTCAGATGAACACATTTATTCATCACGCCCGTCTCCTCTCCCCAGAATCTAAACTATAAGACAGCATTAATTCCTGTTTTCTCCTCCTCCTCAAATAAGTCCCACAACTTAGAAGATGTGTAATAAATAGTTGTTTGTTAATGAATGAATACATAGACAGGAATAAAAGACACGGTGATAAAAGAATTGATAGTATTTGCTTCTGGTTTGATGATGTTTGGAGCAAACCCCTGAGCCTTTCTGGGTTTCAGTTTCTTCATGTTATAAACTCAGTGGTTTGGATTAGATGTGCTCAAAATTTCCTCCAGCACTGAAAGCCCATGATTCCACTGACACCACATCATAACCAAAGCAACTAACCAGACAGAGATTAACATGAACAAAGATTTCTTTATGATCTTAGCCCATATACATTTTTATAGAAACATAAAAACTAATAGCTCTGTTTTTTATTGCAATAATATAGGTACAGATGAGGCCAGTAAAAAAAATTTAGTGTTTTCAATTTTTGATTAAAAGCAAATTTAACCACCAGTTAGTTTGTATCCTAGTTATCCACTGCCTCTTCCCCCAACCTGGCTCCTCTGTTAGCAGCTCTGATTTTTAAATGTTCTCACTTCATCACCACCTAGTGGAAAACTCAGCTGATGTTAATACGGTAGGTAAGGCAGTGAGTCAGGTTTCAGCTCCAAAAAAATTTCTTTGGACATTCAGCATTCAAAAATATTTTGATCAAATCAAGTTTTGTAAAAATTATCTCCTATGGATATGCATAGATAAGCCAGCCATTTCTTTTTGCTAATTTAATACTTCCAAGTGAAAGTATTTGTAAAATGCATGCTTGTCAAAACAATAGATAAAGCTAATAGTTTAGATATTACAAAAAACAGATATTATGCATCCCTTAAATCAAAACTTTCCTACAATGTCTCTCAAATACCAGAAATAATATTAACAACAACCTCATAATTTATATTTTCCATTATATAATTCATATAACTTTCATTCTATCTACATTTAGAGGTTGGTATGATTTCCTAGAGAAAAAAGAAAATCGCCAATGGTTTTTGCCAGCTCTCACATTTTCTATGAATCTAATAAAAATAAACAAAGAGCAATACGTTAGAAAATTTGCTTTTACAAGCATTAAATCTGTCCAATTAGTCACATTTCATATCGGTTTATTTGGAACATGCATAAATACAAAGACGGATGGCTTAAACCATATATTTGTATAGCCACATAAACTTTTATCTTCCCTCAAACAAGCCCAAACTTCCACTACACATCTCTGAAAAGGGATAAAGGCCAACTTTGTTTTCTAATAGAGCTGTACCAAATAACTCTCCTCGGCAATCACGCTGACAACAGACAATAAAGAATCTGTCATAAAATAACATATTTTTATGGGATGCTGCCAGGAAATCAAGCTTTGCAGTGGGATAGATGGCACCATCCTAAAATATTGGCACAAAGGAGAATAGAAAATATGGGATTTATTGCTTTAAAATCAAACTAACAATGTATTACAGCAGTGCATTGGGAAAAAATATAAAGTGCTCTGAGTCCGCTAAATAACCATGAATGATGAGAAGGTGTTTGAGTTGTAGAGCATGCAGGCAGAATGCAGGCAAGCCTTATGAAAACCTTTTAAAATTGGATTCCATTTCCATTTAAAAAAGGGAAAGAGACAAAAGATATCGTATAGGCCAGGTAAAATCACAAACAAGCACAAGATAAGTGAGTCTTTTAGCGCTAGTGATCCATCAAATGTTGTTTTCAGCTGCATTTCTTATTATGCAGTTCCTAGGGCTACCTTTTGACACATCTGACACTATCTTTACAAGGGACATCTTGTGTGTTTATTTCTAAATATTATCCTACATCTTGCTTGTGACTTATTTACTAAAGAAAAGCAAGGATCAGCCCTGAAAAAAAGTATTCAGTTAGTGTCAAAGATTAGAATAAATCCAATGACATGATGAAAACTTGAAAAGTGCAGTTATTTATGGTTTTCTTGCTATCCTTTCATGCTACCTCATTTTAATTTATAATTTCTTACACAGTAATGTTGAATATTTGCTGTGTCCAAATGAAGAGAAGGATGAGCAGTTGGCACAGTTCTTCTACCTCTTGGAACATGTGCACATCACTGCACGTCACTCTCTTAAGATCTCAAAGGGACAGGTAGTCATTGCTGATGTTCAGTAATTGCCACCAACTTCAGTGAGACGTCCAACATAATAGTCCATAAAATAGAGGAAGGGGTGTAGGGACAACGCGTGGACACTTGGGCTTTGTCTATGGACTCATATGAGTACTTGGCTCTCTTTAGTTTTGAAAAGTGAGGAATGGTATAGCAAGAAGCTTGAAAAGAATTGATATCTGTAGCAACTTCCAAATTAAAGTCCCTTTTCCTGGAACATTGGACCTCATCGTCTCCTGGATCATTTACTCATCCCCAGGCTTCTTCTCAAGCATCATATCCTTCAGGAAATACTTTTGACTTTCTACTCTCACACCTCCCTGTCCTGATCCTAGTGAGAAGCTTTCCCCTATGCCTCCTGGCAAACAGGACTTGTTGCTATCATGGTTTTTATCATGTTATATTGTGATTATTTACTTATCTCAATTCCTTATTCTCAATAAACTAAAGAAGACAAAGGCTGTGATTTATTTGAATTTGTGTACCCCGGATATGTACAGCCAATGAAAGTTTTCTAAGTAAATAAAAAAATAAGATTAGCATCTGAGGACATGTTTTATATTGTACGATCTTCCTTCTTTCTATTTTTTAACATTGGTTTCTCCTGTGAAGTAAATTCTGAAGACAAATCACAAATGCCTCCCAAAATAAGAATAATGATCTGCTTTATAAGGAAACATAATTGGCTGCACCTGTCTTTTCAATCATTTCTCAAAGGAAAACTAGCTCAAATGGCAGAAAGTAAGATACATTAGAAATTTTGTGCCTAACACTGCTTCTACAAGCCAACAAACTTCGTTGAGATCACTTCTTCCACTGAGAAATGGAGACAACACCATCTATATTTGCCATCTAACAAAGTTGTTGTGAACTGAAGCATTTTGAGGACTTTAAATTGGTATAAGGATTATTTATAATAAGCATAAGTAGCATTGTCTTAGATAGTTTTCTAATACTTTGTCTTATGCAGGGTGAAAGTTGAGTAATTCAGATGGGAAGGAGTTTGAGTTTGACATTGTTATTCCAGTCCTTGAATGTGGGCAGGATTTTCTTGGGCTATAACTTTGATCTAGTTTAGTTATTATTGGGCTGTGAGGCCCAAGTCTCAAGTCATTTCCTAGTAGAGTAGTCAGAATTCAGTGTAAGAAACAAATTTTTGCATTCCTATTTCAAATTCTTTTTAACTTCGGCTACACTATGCTGACTTAAGAAAGCTCTTCCATGGACCAGAAGCAGAAGGTAAAACCAGCTGCCAGGTTGCTAGTTGTATTCCTTCCTGCACATGGCAGAACAAAACAGCAGATCGTTTGTACTAGCAGGCCTCTAATGTGACATGAGGCTAGACTTGGCAGAAAACCTACAATCAGCTATGACATTATTGGCAAGACTATAATCTAACGAAGTCATATTGAGAATTCGGTTTACTTCCCTGGCAATCAGACAATTTAATGGCATCTTAGTACCCAGAATTATAAACACTTAAATTTTTTTTTTAAAGCCAATAATCAATAAATCCATTTTTAAATAATTGATACTCATAACAGGGAGGAAGTAACCTAAAGTCTCTTCCCCCTCACCTGTGGTCCAGAAATGACACAGCTATTGCGGAAGTTCAGTGTTATCAAAAAACCTTTCTAGTATCATTGCAAAGATCTTGCTGCACAAAATTTCAAGCCAGCCCAACAGTGGTCCCATCAACTTTCTAACCCATCCACTAGAGGTGTGATAACTCATTAAAGGAAGAAATACGTTTTCAAGAGTCTACAAGCCAGAGCGGCAACGTGGCAGTTACAAATTGTTTCCTGTCCATCACAGAATATAGAAATTTCACACTACCCTTCACACTAATCACAATTCTTTCCTTGAAAACAAGTTATTTGAACAATTCCATTACTGAGATCTCTGTCCCTAATAACCTTTTTTTCTTCAGAGAAATGCACCAAAACAATTCAAAATCACCATATCGTTTCTGCTACACTCTTTGATATGGGTCTTGTGACTAGAATGTAACAGTCTCATACCAGTATAAGTGGGGGGGAAGGTGTTGGCATCAATGGTTTATTTATTAGGCTCTTAATTCTTCAGTTTCCCTCAAGGAGACACTTGACCTCTAAGACATACTTTATATATATATATATATATATATATATGTAAATTCCTGTCATGATATTATGAAATATCCTTTTAAAGGACTGATCAGCAAAAGTGTAACAATCAGAAATGATTAAATTATATAGTACTAGTTGGCACAATTATCTCATCATTATACAATTCCTTACCTTTAGGTCCATGGATCTTCATAGTAAAACCATGAATAGAGCCTTAAAACCTTTTATTTCTGTAATATGTCATACATGGTCTATTTCTAAATAGATGAATATCATCCATCTATATAATGTTCATTCTTGTCAATCAATGCCACATGGCTTCCTAACCACTCTGCAGTTAGAATCCCTCACCCCCTCACACCCACACTCACACACATACACACCCACACTTCCATACATATCATGAGACATCGTTCAAATCAGACAGTCCTGGACCAAATCGGCCAGACCTTCTACCTTCTTTCCCCCTTAACAGGATTTCCCTCATCTAGAATGCCCTTTCTCCCTTTCTACTTGCTAATTTAAATCCTAATATTTCAAAGTCTAAATCCTACCATTTCAAAGTTCATTCCTTCCAAGAAACATGGGATTCTTGACTAACTAAATTCATCACCCATCTTAACCTCATGTTGACTATTCTCATGAATTACATGTACACAATATGTGCCCCACCACTGTTGACTTTCTTTCTAAGTTGCCTCAGAAGGATTCTGGATGCTCCAGGTGGGCATGTAACACCTTCCAAGTAAACTTTAGGCTCCTTAGGACCAGGCACTTCCTCTGATTCTGCAATCCATCTGGTAGACACTACCAAAATAGGTATCATGTACTATGCTACCAAAACCTGTTCAAAATAGGCCCTGAACATTTTTTGAATAAGAGCTTGAGTACATTTTCAAAAATGAATAACTGATATTGAAGATCTTCAACTGATTAGCAAGATGTCTGAGATATTAACTTTTAGCAATCTGTTTTTCCATTAGCCAGCCCTAGTGTATGGTCTCGTACTTACTGGAACAGAAATTTGAGGATTATCTGCAAGTTTTCCCAGCACAGCAAAGCCATCGACATTGACTGGGCCCCTTGGCTTGATAGGTAAGGATTCAATCCTGTTGCAGTCAACAAAGAGAGTAGCACTGCTCCTTTCCACACCAATCATGACTTTATGCCAGTGGGAATCAAACAAGGAGGGCAAATTGGAGAAGGCTGCAGTCTGGAGACTTCCATCCAGGCCTTTGTATGAAAACGCAACGGATTTTGTTTGGCCATTAATCTTTATGCCAACTTGCTCCTTCCCCAAGGAATCCTGAATCTGCCAAATGTTCCAGCTCTTTTCGAGTGTGCTTCCAGTCATCCGAAAAGTAGTTAAAAAGGAGTATTCTTCAGGCAGTCCATTGGGATATAAATTCCTGAGTAAAATTTTAAAATAGTAAATTTCAATCTTGTTTTCCTTACCCATATTCTCTTTTTGTGCTATGTTAGATTATAGATTCATGGAAAGGCTACAGTGTGGAAAAACCACGTACTATCTGCTCTTTCATGACTGTTAATAAAGGCCTTCACAGAAATGCAATCATTCATGTACATTAATTCACCATCTTAAAATACACATTTTAAAAACCCTCCCTCATAGCTAAGGAAGGTTGCCAATGCCAGTAATCCCAACAATATCACTATTTATGCTACCCAAAGAGTTACTGTTCAGTACTTCTATCTCAGCCAAAAGACACATTCTTGCAAAGTTCTTGGTAACATTGCGGGAGACAAGATCATTAGAAATCCAAATTAGCTCTACTAGTTTATGAAACTATTTAAAGCAGTCAGCAGCAGCTTTTAATTCTTCGTTTTCATGTAACACATTATTTATTTTCATAATTGCTTGGGAATTCTACTCCTTAACTATATACTACCATTTTGAGAATCAGTAACTGTACAGATTTTAGAAGCTACAACACACTGAGGGTGTTTGTTTTCCATTGGGGGGGGTTGTTTGTTTGTGTTTTGAGATCGGGTCTCACTCTGTCACCCTGGACAGAGTTCAGTGGCATCATCATAGTTCACTGAAACCTCAAAGTCCTGGCTCACAAGAATCTCCTGGCTCAGCCTTCCAAGTAGCTGGGACTACAGTCATCTGCCACTATTTTCAAGCTAATTTTTAATTTTTTTGCAAAGATAGGGTCTCTTTATTTTTCATAGGCTGGGGATGTTTGTTGTTTTATAGAGTTCAGAATATGATATTAAAGTAGCAGCTTGTCACTGAATGTGTGACAAAAGAAAGGTGACAAGTTCTTACTTCTCTACTTCATCCCAGTTGTTCCTTAATCTGCCAACTGAGACTATATCATTGCTAATTTCTTTACTGCTTAGGTGGCAGTGTAAGTCTGGTTGTGTCCCTAAGGCATCTCCAGTCTATATAAAGACCATAAGCTAGAGCCATACCAGCCACCTGGATCTTCTGTTGAAGCTGAGCTCTAAAAGCTGAAGACTGAACTTTAAAAATCAGAGCATGTTAAAAGTAAACATCATCTGTCAAGAACATAAAGGTTTTATCCTTCTACCTTCATCCTTCTAAGCATAGAAAAATTCCTAAGCAAGGAAGAAATGCTGGGCAAACCAGATCCCCATGAATTTTCTGTGCTAAATAATAGAATTTGATATTTCTGAGAACATAGACCAAGATCCATAGTCCCAAATAACGTTTGTTCACGTCAAACTTTTGCTATGTAACCCTCCTTATTTGCTAAGATTTTGTATCTTTACTTGGACTTTAACTATAAAATGTTATCTCTTATGATAACATAAACACACTTTCAACTCCTTTTCCTGTAAATATTTTTGCAAACTTTCAATAAAATGAATCAACTGCCTCAACAAATTTCATTGCTTTGTTAGTTTTATAAAGATAACAAAAATTTGAAACTTTTCATCTAAGTACCCTTTTATCACCCAAGTTTCTTTGTAACCATAATTTTCTGATATGACTTTGGTTTATATTTCAGGGAAGTGAGTGAATTGCTCTACCCATACGCATTTTTATATGACCACTGGTGATGTGTATTATTCTTATCGCAGGGTTTTGAATTCACTATACATCTTTTATGTAAGTCAACTGTACAGGAAGTTTTAACATGTACTGTAAGATAATATTTAGAAATAAACATATCCTACATCAAGCACACAAAGTGAACTCAGTGTGAGTTTAAAATGACTTGCTATTCTTCCAGAGGCTTAAGGGACCTGGGCCCCCCGGGACACACGCACAGTTGGCTTGTCTGGAGTTAAAATTCCACAAGCCAATTCTGTGAAGTTGTGCGACCTGTGAAGCCTGAGATCAACTGGCATGCCGCCCTTCCTCAGAGATATGGGCCAGAGGGTTGACTGACGTATGTTAACAACATATTGTCAGAAGTCTATACGTGCTCTGCCCTGAGGAAAGACACAGTCGTTACTTCCTACTGAGTAAACTGAGTGAACGCTTGAAGATACTCTTCCATTAACTCTGTTCTCCTGTGGCTACTTTCTTCTTTGTGATCTTTATTTAGTTACCTGCCCAGAGATTAGTAAGTGTCTAGAAGAAGATGTTTACTGCACAAGTGATTGTGCTGATATGGTAACAGGATATTTCCTTACAAGTTAATTTCAGACAGGTAAAATGAGGTAATGGTGAAACTAACAGATGATAGATCAAGTGTGTACGTGACTAGAAAGGTATAAAATCAAATCCCTGAATAAAGAACTTCACTACATGCCATCCCATACTATGTAGTCTGTTTCTTGACTTAATAATTGCAGGAGTGAGTTTATACCCATGGCAAAGCTGCTATTCTTTTGCGTCTCTGGTCACGCAACAGTGTACCTTAAAAATACTCAGTTTGGAGTTAAAGGGAAAAAACGTATGCAAGAGACATTTCCGGTTTTCCAAATGGAGCTGTCTACCACATCACTCCCAATATTTGCTTTTAATAAATTTTCTGTTTTTTAGTCTGTTTTTCATATTATCTTTGACTTTATTTTTTCAAAATTATGACAATTCTAGAATAACCCTTAGAGAAGATACTAAGGTTCACTAATGACAATATAATGAACTGCCTATTACATAACTATGAAACCTATGATAGAATTTTTCTTTTTTTTTTTGCAGTTTTTGGCTGGGGCCAGGTTTGAACCCACCACCTCTGGTATATGGGCCGGCGCCCTACTCACTGAGCCATAGGCACTGCCCTATGACAGAAGTTTTTACATCTCATTTGTCCTCAATAAATTTAAATCTGGGAGATAAGTTTCCAAAGTTTTTCTCAATGGTAGAAAAACTGGACAAGTATCCATTTAAATTATAAATAAATTATTTTGACTATTCTTTTTAATTAATGGTCTGGATTTAACCAGATGCTTGAAGCATCGGTTTCCTATTATTGTCCAAGATAGCTGTTGTTGAGGTGTGAGACTTTTGTAAAAGGTAGATAAGCCCTAATACTTTGTCTTCTATAAGGGGGGTAACAACCTCTATCTTTTTTTCTGCCACACAGTGGAAGAAGAAGTGTCTTGAGCCCCACATTAAATACACAAACACTAACAAAGGCTGATAATAATAAAAAAAGGTCTATGCACAATTTTTGCAATATCCAACACCAATAAGCAAAATAGGCCTCGAATCGTCTGTAAGTGGCCTGTGGGCTACAAGGTGGACACCACTGCAAGCATCACTTTTCTACATTTTTTTTAAAAAACGTATTGTGTTACCTGTGTATCTTTCTATAGATATACTGAGCAAAACCATTGAATTTAATCAGCTCTTCCACCCCAACAAAACATCTATTTTGTTTCAATTCTGGTAGTCATAGTAACAAATATAGTTATGAGGTTAACTGAGGGATTTCTCCTAATTTTTATTTCATCCAACTTTTCCTACTCAGTGAACAAAGAATATACTGAAGGTAAGATAGGACATAATGTCTCTATTTGCTTCTGATTATGTAATGCCCAAACCTCCCCCTAAAAGGAAGAGGGTGAGATTGCTAAATGAATAATCAGCAACCAAGGTGATCTCTTTCCACACATATAAGATAATACATATGGGTATGTGTACCAATATCATTTAGGTTATCACATCATTCATATTTCAAACTGGACTAGTACAGTAAGTCAATATGGCAAGAGGAAAAAAATCATTTTATTATTCATATTAACAAAATATGAATGCATTTGTATATACCCTAAGACCACTTTAAAGCCTCACAAATCTAATTTACAGAACAGCCAGCCTCGTTGCCTTCTTTTGAACACCCGAAATTCTGCTCTTGCAAATATGCTATTACACATTGATAAGTAAACTTGACAGCATGCATAATTTAAAAGAAGCTGGGTCTATAAGTGATTTATTTCATTATGCTACAATCTGCACAGAGCACCTTAAATGAAGAATCATAAGGGCTAGAATGAAAGATTAAAGAGCCTTTGAGCCTTGGAATATTGTTTATGACCTTAACCCAAAGAAAGCTAAAGACTTTGTTTTTAAGGCAAATAAATGTGTTTGTTAGTGGGAGTTGAGAATGTGAAATTAGGATGTCTAAAATAAAGAATAAAATGCAGCAGAACATTACATGTCTCATAAGCTTTCAAAAAACTAAAAAGATAAATAATACATTGTGACTCTCCCACATTAGTCCCATATACAATATTCCTCTTTTCCTCCCACAAAGATCCTGCTAATAGTTTCTTTTCACTGTCTCAAGAATTCATAGATTCTTAAGCGTGGAAAATCCCTTTTACCCGAGATTATCTACTCCTGCATAGCATGAGAGCGATCACCATTGCCGCCTTCCTCGTCATCTGGCTTTTGAAGGAGTAGGGCTTGGAGGGCAGCTTGAAAAGAAAGGATCCACTGAGGAAATACGACTCTCATGCGAATGCCCTCTCCTCTTCTAGTACTTTCCACCACTAATAATAAATAAACATTTACGTCATACCACTGGGTACCAGGCTCTGTTCAAGCACTCCAGTTACTGACATTTACTCTATATAGCAACCCTATGACATAGTTCTTACCCCAAACTTTCAATCTGAGGGAACTGAAACAAAGATAGCTTAAGTAACTTGCCCAAGAATAGATTTTACTGCCTATTTGGGACTCCAACTGTATCTCAGCCCTTTGACCCTCCTCTTTCTTCTCTATTTCTTTCTCTCTCCTAATTTCTTCTTCTTTATTTCTCATCTCTTAATAAGCCTTATCAGTAAAACAAGAGTTTTAGTCTTTGTGGCATCAGGGAGTCAAGGGCAGAATGAATATGAGACCTTGGTGATAGCCTGGGTGCGATGGGGAAGGTGAGCAGGAGATGGCGGGCTGGGTGACCTCGAGTTGATCAATCTCTAAATTTAGAGTGAATGGAGGTTCAGATTTTAAATTTCAAATCATACAAAATAAAATAAAGTCATCATTGAGGGTCTTGTGTCATGTTCTATTATTTTATTAAAGAAAAAATTTACACAATATTTTAGAAGTTTAAGAACATAACTGTATATGAAATGAGAATATAAGTGAAAAAAATTTCAGTGTAGGAGTTAAGGGGCCAATAATCCTTCTAAGTGTGAATGGTCAGGGTCAGTATGGAGTAGTGTGGTTAGAAATACAACCTTTGAAACCACGCTGTCTGGTGGTTTCATGTCTCCCAGCATGTCCCAACCTTGTAACCTACGCAAATAAATTAAATTTTCAGGGCTTGATTTCCTTCCCCATAAAATAAAGATAATAATGCTCTTGTATCATATGATTGTGATAAGGATGAGATTAATGATAATTAGTAAATTTATAAAAAGAGCTTATACATGCACTATTATTGTATTATAAAATATAAAATAATGTACGTTCAAAAAAATTTTTTTCTATCAGAAATCTTCCACTAAAATATATCAGTTTCTTCTAATTGGACCAAAATTTTTATTTTTATCAATACTTACAGGGTTTTGATAATATTTATTGTCCTAATTAATCATTATTTACTATTACACCTCAATTTTTATCAAAGTCCTAATTTTCATAATGACAATGACTTAACACATACACACACACTAAGTATCTCAGTTATAAATAATTTAAAAAATAAAAGGCTAAGTTCCAGAGAAGGAGATCAGTGAAGTGGGGGATTTATTTTGCTATTCTCATGACCATTGTTTCTGTTATAATCACTTTAGTTTTGCTTTTGTGTAGTGTCTACCAAGAGGCGACAGGGGGAGGTGTGGTTCTATTTCAGCAGCACGATGCTTGAACAGCGCCATTGTGAGTCTTCCATCCACCCTGTGGCTTCTGGTTAAATTTATGCTTAACCTCTGGCACTTTTCACAGAGGATCCTTTTAGTCAAAACCAGACAAATTATAGAAAAACAGAAATTAAAGTAATAAGAACATGTCTTGATTCAACGTATAATAGTCTCAGTGATGGTTTTTTCCTGGAATGGAAAGTCCATATGGGAACCAGGAAGACCAGTATTCAGGCACTGAAGATAGACAGGTAAACAAATTCCTTCAGCCTTGAATAAAATTATGATCCAAAAAGCATTGACTATTAGAAAATTCTCTAATATTGGATCTAATATTTGAAGCAGATAATTGTTTGTGACACATTACCTGGTTGGAATTTGAAGCAGATAAAATGTTTGTGACACATTACCTGGTTGGAATTCTGAAGTCCACATTATTTCCCAACTTGTAAGCCACCTGCAGTCCAGTTGACCCCACTACCCTCTGGATGGCTCTTCTAGATGCTGCTTTATCTACCTGGAACTGAGAAATCAGGTCAAACCCTAGAAAAAGGGAGTACAAAATGAGAAGTCCAAAATGAGATTGGTTTTATTTCTTTCCACAACCTTCCCAAATAAAAGAAGCTATCAGGTTTGCAGAAAGCATGGGTTTCACTGTGATACAATACTACTTGCCTGGTAAGTCGTCTTGGCCAATTCTGATCTTTGGACAGAGTTCATTTCCACCATTAGAATTTGAATTGACAGGGAATCCTGAAAAAGAGCAAGATGTACTGACGATAATAACTGAGCAACTATTTAAAATACACTGTGATACCAGCTTTATTAGTAGTGTATATGGCTTTAACTCTATACCTCTATGATTATAATTCTTTCACCTTTAACTCATCCTGGAAGGGATACATAGTACAAAGTGTAAAGTTGCTTTAATAATTTTTGCTCGTAGAATGTTCCCTTTGGTGAGGTTAGGAACTTGTTCTTCTTGAAACCAAAGATGCATAATGTCTAGAATTGCAGAGTCAGAAGCCTGTTTGGAAAATTTCTGGTTTGGGCTAGAAAATATTCCATAAACACCACAAATTTTAGAATTCCAGTGAGAATCCAGGATAGCCTTAAGCCAGCTCACCGGGGCTTCTGCAGAGTGGAGTTCTTAGGAATCTTTGTCAAACAGAGGAGAAGAATGAGGAAGTCTTGGGATTCAATAATCCTAAATAAAATATAGAGGGACACATTTGATTTCATACTCATTCTAAGAGATCAGATGAAGGCTCTGACTGGATGATTGCTAGCAGCCTAGAGTTGGGAAGAATAACAAGAAGAAGAAAGTAGTCATGAGAAGGTTTAAACCCTCAATTTGATGAGAATCCTCAGTTGAAATTCGGTGCTCCTTACACAAGTGGGGAGTTGTAGGAGGGAAGAATTTTTTTACCCCCACATCAGGTTTCTTGTAAATATCCAACATCAGTGCTTTGCTAAGATTTATCTAACAGCAAAATCTTCCTACATTTCAGAAAAAGCATAAACCAGTTACAAAGTTTTGGCCTAGCCATCATGGTACATCAAACATACTTTTTATAAGAGTATATGCATACTCCTTATACAGTCACCTTCAAAGTACTCCCCTTGGCCATTTGGTTTCTATAGTGATACTCAGCAATGAGGTGTGTAGCACTTTTTCAAGGATGAGTTCAAAAACCTAATTGCCTGACCTCGTACCTCCCTGGCCCCAGATTGCTGAGCTCCACCCATCCATCTGTCTGTCAATTCATCCTTTCATACATTCACCCAACATGTACCAATCTCCATGTGAAACAGGCACTCAGTAGGCACTAACGTACACAGACTGGACTTTCTGCCAACTGGAAATACTGCCAGGACTTGCTTTCTATACCCAGCACTGACCACAATAAAAACAAACAAAAAAAAAAAAAACAGTCACTAGAGTGTCCCCATGGCCCAAAGCAGGAGTGAGGAGACTGAGGGCGTGAAGGATTGTGGATGCAAAATCTAGAAACTATAACCCTTACTTGGGCGCCGCTTGACAGCTGCAGATGCCCAGGGTCCCAGGAAACTGCACACAAAGAAGAAAACTGGAATTTTCCTGAAGAGGAAAGAAGAAAAATGACTCAAAAAGGAGTCCCTCCAGATGGAAACTACCTCCATGTTTTCAAACCTGAAATATGGATCAAATGAATATAGGCGAGCAAATCCCAATATAGTTTATTTTCTTAATTTGGACTTTGAAACTTTAATGGGATACAATGAGTTCTTATCGTTCCAGCTCTCACCGTCCTTGCGATTTTATTGATCTGACTTTCTCCAGTATCTGCCTAAGTCGCCACTTCTGTATCTATTTCCTCAACTTTTCTTTCATCTTTGATTTTCTGCCTCTCTCTGAGGCTGGCTGTTCCTTTTTCTTTTTCTTTTTTTTTTTTTTTTCAGTTTTTGTCCAGGGCTGGGTTTGAACCTACCACCTCCGGCATATGGGGTCAGCACCTTTGAGCCACAGGTGCTGCCCCTGGCTGTTTTCTGTCTCTCATGCCTACTCTTGTCTTGCTCTCTCATTTGCCTTTATCTCTGTCTCTTACCTCGCCCCTTGCTTCCTCTCATCCCAGCAAAGACACAGACTCCTGGTTCTGCGGACCCAGCCAGACTCCCCACAACTATTTCCAGCACCATGCCACGGTCTTACCAGCACGTCTTCATCTTCCCAGTTGGTTTTTGTTGCTGCTGCAGTGTCTGTAAGAAGGGGATGGAGGGGAGTCACTGCTCCCCCTAAGCCCCTCCACTTTCACCTTAGGACAGTGAGTTCTGGGCCCTGTCTTGGTTCCTCCTGCCCCTGTGAGGGCTAAAAGCAAAGGGAGAGGACCAGAGGTATCTGGGGACTTTAAACCCAAGCAGAGGAAAGGGGTGGGGAGAGGCGGTCCTGTAAGTCCAGGCCTAGCCAGGGGGTGTGTCCTCAAAGCTAACAAGGTTACACTGAAAGAGGGATTAGCAGAGGAAAGTTAGCTGAAAAGAAAAAAAAAAATCAGGATGTGGGGAAATTCACCAGAAAGATCCAGGCAAGCCGCTACAGGAACACAGTAGCCGCTTTCAGAACTGCTATAGGAATACAGTGGGAGCCTTTGGATGCCTGAGGTTGCAGTAAAGAGGTGCAGGCTGGAAGCGGAGGTGTGAGAAGTCACCATGAGCCTTTGAATCCTCATTTGTTCTGAAGTTTACTACTTGTATGTCCTTGGGCAAGTCAGTTAACCTTTCTGTAACTCAGCTGGCCTAACTTTAAAATGGGTTGAAAATGCTTACATAGAAATATTTGTTTTGGGAATTAAACAAGATAGCAAAGGTAGAGACTCTATCACCCAACAATAGTCATTGTCTCCATTGTCTTAGTAAATACTTCATTAAGTACCTCCCTCTGTTGAAAATGCTTGCAGCCAGAGGGCAGGTGTGGTGGCTCTAATCCTAGCACTCTGGGAGGCAGAGGCAGGAAGATTGCTTGAAGCTCAGGACTTCAAGACCAGCCTGAGCTAGAGCGGAATCCCCCATCTCTAAAAACAGTTGAGCATCATGGTGGGCACTTGTAGTCCCAGCTACATGGGAGGCTGAGACCAGAGCATTGCTTCAGTGAGGTTTCTGTGAGCTAGGACACCACAGCACTCTACCAAGGAGGACAAGGTGAAGACTCTGTCTCAAAAAAAAAGCTTGCTACCTGATGACACACAACAATGCTGCAATGTAAGAATAAAATTTCTTATTCTCTAGATGAGAAAATTGAAGCACAGAAAACACAGTAATTGGTTCAAAGTTTCGTGGCCAATATTCAATACATGTCAGCCCTCTCTACTTCATGACTAGAAATCTTAATATGATCTACCATCAAGCCCCCTAGTTGTTGTTTATTCTCGAACTTTGAGATCATGGGATATTCTACAGAGCTCTGACAATCTCAGAGTTATACTATACACATAAATAAGCAACACATGATCCTCAATTAACAAGTCAAGGGCAAGTTACAAGGAGCAAATAATTGGATTTATCATACTAGTGTCACTGTTATACACGCCACACCCTCCCCCCAGAACCTGAGCACTTCGAGGAAAGGCCTAAGAGACCCCATAGCCCCATCTCACCCAGTCAACATACCCTGCTGCTGGCCCCATCTTGAGGGTTGAGTGTCTAGTCCAAAAACAGAGACTCTCAGGGTCAGAGCACCAGAGGATATCAGTCAGGGTGTTGAGCGCAAAGGAGTTTAAGGTGGTTTTCCTCCCTTGAAATTTCTTTCATTTATAAATTTTTATTTAATCACAGAATAACAGCATTGCTTTCTATTTTTCATGTGTTTATTTCTTTTCAAAAAATCCCTTTGCCTTCTGCGTCCCCCAGCTCACACATGAACCGTGAACTAGGCAACCTTTAATATCCATGCTCCTCTCTGTTTTCCGATCACAGCCCACTTGTCGGAGTCCTGCCCCCCACCCCCAGAGGGACATCTATTTCCTCCCGAGGCTTGAGGCTTTCCACAGGCCCTGTCATTCACCTTCTGTCTGTCAAATTCCCATTCCCCGGGGAAACCATTCTGGCTCTGCCACAGAACTACAGATGGCCAGAGCCTGCCTTCTTTGTTTAGGTCAGTTGGGGCTTACGTGAAAGAGGCAGGCTATTAACTTTAGAGGGAAGTTGTGCAGCCTAGGACCCTCCTGATATCCTGATCACACAAGGTAAGCCAGACCTAGATCTGAGGGGGCAGAAGCAATTTCCAAAGGGACTTTCCATCAGAATTCTTTATTTGCAATATGGATCCTCTCATATTATTTACTCTGGTAAGAAAGGAAAGAGGCAGATTTTTCTACATAATGAAGAGTTTGAGAAATCCTTCCATTAAGTGCTTTAGAGAACTCACCTGTGTGTTCGTCCCTCCCCTTCCTACTTAGGCTCCTCTACAAGCAGAATCTGCAGCAGTGTGAGGGAACAAGTTTTAATAAAAAAGAAAAGGATAGAGAGGAAATAGGTTTGCTCTTAAGTGGTCTGGCTTCCCTCAAGCTTGGCAGTTTTATTTAAGATGATGGGAGCAAGTCTTAGCTCTATTCAGAAAGACTGTAAATCCAGAGAAAACAAAGATACAATCTTTAGGGACGCTTTTCTTCTTCCACTGCCATTCTCTATTAACCACGTTTCTATATAACTTTACAGTCTCACAGACAGCAGTGCAAACGCCACACTGGTCTGGTCTGGGTCAGGTTGCACCCAGACACATAAACTCTCTCACCATCCACACTGTTCTCTTACTTTACCTAATGGTTATACTCTGAAAAACCATGTGCAAATGAAACCTAGTCAGTCATATCAGATTTAAAACACACTAAGACAGCTTGATATTTACAATGATTAATGATTCATTTTATAAATAGAAGCATTTTATACAGAATAACATACTTTGACTCCTCTTTACTCCCTTCCTCCCCCAACACACTTTGCTTTTTGCACACACATTAATCTTTCCCTTTCCACAAATCAAGAATTTTATTTACTTAACAGCTTAAAGTAGGGAACATCATCCTGAATGATCATCTTTCTTGATGGTATACCTCTGTCATTTGTCTATTCAATTACTAATTAAATAATTATATACAGTAATGTATGTACAAAGTACATGCCAGGAGTTGAAGGACAAAAATTGTTTTGAAAAAAACAAAGCTTCCTTGAGAAAGTGAACAGTCCAGGTCCACTATGAAAATGACCACAGCACAGTGAGTAGAAAGGCTGTGGCATTGCTAAGAATATGTGTGGGCACAGTTCTAGGCCATCAGAACATTTTTCATAAGAAATAAAATCTTAAAGGATGAACAGAAGCCCACCAAGGAAACAAATGGCGAAAGTACATTTGAGGCAGAGAAAACAGCACACACCATCACCAAAGGTAGAAGAGAACATCTGGGGAGACACGAGTTTAGATCAGGAATTTTTTCCTTTGGTAAAATGTCTATTGGTGTCTCTTCTACCTGACTCCAGAACGGGTCTCAGCACTAGATATACGGCAGAGAAAGATGGGCCCCTGCTCCTGAAGTTTATGCACTGGTGGAGAGACAGATACTGAACACATTGAGAAAAATAAAAAGCATCATTTCAGTTGGACTGTTACTGAAAATATAAAAGAAGGCAAAGTGCACTAGACAAAGACCAGGGAAGATTTGCAGTGGTTCTCAACCTTCCTAATGCTGCAGCCCTTTAATACAGTTCCTGTGGGTCGTGACCCACAGGTTGAGAACCGCTGATTTAGAGACTGATCTAGACCACAGGATCAGGGAAGGCTGCTCTGAAGTGGTGAGTTCTAACTCAGACCAGATGAGAATGAAGAGGTGAGACTGATAGGGTTGATTGGAAGAGGGTTAGGGAGCAAGAACTATCCAGTTTGGGGCTTGAGCAAGTGAGTATGTGGTGATATCACTTTCTGAAATGACAGCAAGTAGGAAGACCGGGGAGGAGGAGCTAGGCAGGAGATCTTAGAGGACACGGACAGAGTTTAGACTTTATTCTAGCCATTATATAAATGGGAGAATAGTTTGAAGCCAAGAATGACCTTTTGAGATGTGTTTTTGAAAAGATGGTCCTAGTGTTGCTCAAAGGATTGATTGAATAGAATTGATCGATAGGTGCAATTGCCCGTGTAAGGGTGATATACTCTATTTTCTGTTGTACCTGTTCTATTTTGTAGACCATCTCAATAAATAGACTTCAGGATCAGTTACTGGGTTGCTACCCAGGGTTTGAAATGCATTCTTTTAGAATCCAGTAGACACAAGAAATGCCGAGAAATATCTTTCCTCTTGTTTCCTGGTATGGGGCACAATACTTGGGTGCCTTCCTCAGTTTTAACATATGTACTTTTTTGGGGGGGGACAGGGTCTCACTTTGTCACCCTCAGTAGAGTGCTGTGGCATCACAACTCATAGCAACCTTAAACTCTGGAGCTTAAGTGATTCTCTTGTCTCAGCCTCCCAAGTAGTTGGGACTATAGGCACCCACCACAATGCCTGGCTATTTTTAGACATGAGGTCTTGCTCTGGTTCAGGCTGGTCTCAAACTCATGAGCTCTGGCAATCCACCTGCCTCCACCTCCCAGAGTGCCAGGATTATAGGCATGAGCCACCGCACCTGGCCTCAACTATGTATTTTTGAAAATATTCTTTTGAAGTGAAGTAAATGGAAACTGATAACTTTAATTGCAGATACCATGACCCCCATTTTAATTACTTTATAAGTTAAAAATAAAGAAGCACTTTTTAAAAAAAACTGGCTTCCTAAAAGTTATCTAGTTTAAAGCTTTATTCCATCTAGCTTTTCTTTAAAAATAAAAGACCCAAAATGCCTAGTGGCACATATCAGTTGTGTGGGGATGCTGCAAATTAGCCACAGCTAGAGCTGAAATTTATCATAAAAATCTCTGGCTGAGAGGCTGATTAACAATCAGAGTTGCTGTAACTGGGACTCCCACGGTTTTGCATTGGGTTCAGTTTTACGGGAAAGAAATTTCACCATAATCAAAGCTCTATTTTTAATCTGCTTATTTTGATCCTATACTTGTAATTGTAGCCTAATCATCTACAGCAAGCAAATAGAGCCCCATGGTGATAGCCATTTCTCTCTGAATTTGTACTTGTGAGTACAAATAAATGTGTTCTTGCCACAGAACATTAATATTTAATACAAAAACATTATTTAGCATAAACTTCCCCGACCTCCAAACTTTTCAGCACATCAGTAACTTTTGCTTCCTCTACCATTTCCATCTTCCCATAGAAGAGAGAAATCACCGCCCCACTCGTGCCTCCAGGAGCTATTGCTCCATTCGCCGCCTTGTGGGCCCTCAGGTTTACAGCAGCGGCGGCTCCACATCCTGGGCCTCTCTTGCTCCCTTGCTCAAACTACACACAGTGGCCCATCAGCACCTTCTCTTCACACTGTGAAGGCTTCTTTTCTAACAGTGGGTATCAAAGTTCCATCAGAATCACCCGGATGGCTTATTAAACCAGATTACTGGGATCCAGGAGTTTCTGATTCAGGAAATTTAAGATGAATCTGAGAACTGGTGTTTCTTTCTTTCTTTCTTTTTTTTTTTGTAGAGACAGAGTCTCACTATGTCACCCTCAGTAGAGTGCTGTGGCATCCCAGCTCACAGCAACCTCCAACTCCTGAGCTTAAGTGATTCTCTTGCCTCAGCTTCCCGAGTAGCTGTGACTACAAGTGCCCTATGCAATGTCCAGCTATGTTTTGGTTGCAGTTTGGTGGGGGCTGGGTTTGAACACACCACCCCCAGTATATGGGGCCAGTGCCCTATCCACTGAGCCACAGGTGCCACCAGAGAACTAGTGTTTCTAACGAGCTCTCAGATGTCACAAGTGCTGCTGGTCCACAGAGAACTCCGGCTCACAGAGGTCATCTCTGCAATGGCTAGGCTACCTCTCCTTTGTTACAATTGGTACTGAGTTGTAAACTGTAAGTGTGTAATAAGTTATTGGCTGAATAAAACTAAAATAATTGTCAGTTGAGCCCATAAGACCTACTGAGAACTTACTAAGCTATGAAAAAGAAAGAGTATTAATTTCCTTACTGGACATCAATTAAGGAAATTTACTTGGCAGATGAAGTGCAGAAACCTAAGCATTATTACCATCTGTCTAATAATAACAATAAAATTACATGTTAACCTTTATCAAGAAAAAATAGAAAGGTTCTTGATTCTGAAATACCTCTTTCTCTTTTATGAAAGAAATCTTAAGTACGCCTTTTTTAGGTTGCATCCTATGAAATTTTATATGCATTCACTAGGTTTGGCATGCTGAGAAAATGTTTTCTCTGCACTAGGTGGCAATGTAATCCTGAAATTTGAAACCTAAGCTGAGGAATCAAAGACTGGAATTTGATTTCCAGTCTTAAAGTAGATAGCTTTTATTTTATGCACGCATTCCTTTCCTGGTTATTTTCCATATGCATAAATTGAAGTATTATAATTGATTTCAGTTTAGAATTGCTCTCAGAATAAATGTGCAAATACAATGCCCCCTGATTGTTCATGAAAACTTATTGGAGAAGACGCTGTATGAACAATTGACAGGTGAGCATCCACCCTGCCCTCGCTAACCACCACCAATTTGAGCCTTATAACTAAACAGGACCAAACCCGAGGTGAAGGGTGTGGGCTCTGCAGGCAGATTGCTTAGTTCCAAATATCAGCTCCACCACATTCTAGTTGGAAGCCACAGAGAGGTAATTAACCTCTCTGCCTCAGCTTCCTTACCAATAAAAACGAATAACGAACACATCCGGCTTATAGGTATACAATAAGGATTGCACACCATCTTAAAATAGTGCCTGGCATTTAACAAATTTTAGCTATGATTTGTTTCTTATAATAATTTGCTCTTCTGTACTTCCTTCTTTACTCAACCCCAGCCTGCTCCAATAAATGGTGGCTCATTTAGATCTCCTTAGAAAAGACAAACAAATGTGGCTGTGCTAGATGCAAAAAACTAGTCTAGACATATATGGCTGTTGTCAAGCAAATGGGCTGACTGCCTGATGATGTGCAATGCTACAGCACTGGGGTTTAAGGGAAGAAAGGCTTTACTGAAAAACTGGCCATCGTGAAGACGGGGGCAGGCTCAAGTCTGTCTCTTTGACCTGGAGTCTGAGGAGGGTTAAAGGGCTCTGAGGGCAAGGAAAAGGATTTAGGAATATTTGCTTAGTAACATCTGATTGGAGGGCTTCCAATTGACCATGTACTGCAACATCAATGTGGAGACAGATTTTAGCTCCAGATCCTGCAGGCCAGCAGGCCCCTCACCCCTGAAAGAGTTCCCATGTAAAGGTTCTAGTCATGTCTCAGTTTTCTTGGTTGAAAGGGGGGAGCAATCCAGGTGTTGTTAGAGGTCAAAGTTTTTTTTTTACTGCACATGCCTAGGCTGCATGACTTGAAATTTTGGGCTCTGTGACAGCTACAGGGAAAGTTGACAGAGTGGGCTCCATTTGGGCTGGACTTATGGTTACACAACTATTCCAAAACACCCACCTATAAATAACAAGGTAAATCAATTGAAGGCCCCTCCTCCCTTCCAAACCCATATCGTTGCTTGCTATACCTTTATGATTCTTCTTTCTATAAAACTGCCCTCAATAAGTCCTTGAAGCTCACCTCATCATCAGTAATACTTTCCTTTTCATATTGCTCTATGGTTTTTCAAAGATATTTCTCATCCTAATCTCATTTGTACCTCACAACAATCCAGCAAGACAGCAAGACTGTCCTATATTCCCGGTAAAGAAACTTAGGTGAACAGACCTGCATCAGATCATGGGTCCTTAGTGATAAAAGAGGTGGCAGCCAGTCCACTGACTGAGTCCTGAACACACACAAAGAAAACCCAACTCCAGTGAGATGGCTGCTTACAGAACACTGCCTGCACCATGACCAGTGCCGACTGACCAGTCCTCTTATGACTATTAAGCAACTTTTTGCAACTTTGTTTTGAATATATACACACATACATAAATATAATTGGTTTCTTCCCTTGGAAATTAGAATAGGTGAACATTATAGAAAAGTAGAAAATAGAAAAAAGAAGATAATTACTTATAGTTTCACCACCCAGAGAAAACTCACTTATGAATGTTTTAGAATATTTTCTTCCAGTCCCTTTTCTACGTACAAGCTATGGTCCTGAGTGTCACAGCCTCCTGAGATGATTGTCACTTAAAATGCTTACACATTTGCTTTCACAGAATTCGGAGGCAATCATAGACCATTTACAAAATAGACCGCAAAGCCCAAGTGTAAGAACTTTGCCTTGAAGTAAAGATTACAGCTTTTAATCCCAACTGATGTAACTTCAAAAGAGAAAACAACTATAGAGAAAGAGACATGAACAGGGAGAGATTCTTCCAGCAGGTCTTTGTTTTCAAAAGACGTGGTTTATCTCACCCAAAGCCACATAGGACTGGAAACTCACAGCCAGCCGCCTACCTCCAAAGCCTCAGAGGTGTATGTGGACATTCCTGTGGCACCAGAGGCCAACCACAGGAGAGGCCTGCCTCCTGCTGTTCCTTCATCCCGAATGCCTCTGAAACCATGACTAACGCCAGGAATAGCAGCATCACGGGGGCAGGTGAAAAAGAGCCTTTGTTTTTAAGGACTGAACTTAGAGCCACTACAAGTTGAAGAGGCTCTAGCATTAGCACATGCATAGCGATTCCAGGGAGTGGTCAGTTCACGGTGGACCAGCAGGAGAGAAAAGGTGCATAGGGAGTACCGGGATGGGCACTGAGGAAGGGCAGGATGGAGATTGGTCCTATCCCAGTCTATCCTGGTCAAGGGCTTCCCCAGGACTGTCAGGAGTTTTTCTAGAAGTTCAGTATAAAGAAGAAATAGATGTAACACCTCCACTATGTCAGGAACTGGACTTCACTTTTTAAAAAGACATTATACCCTTTAATCTATACAAGTTATTGTTATTATTGCAATTTTACAGGTGAGAGAAGTGAGGCTCAAAGGTTACATAACATCTTCAGGGAACCATATGGCAGGCCAAAACCAAATCTGATGATTCTTTCTACAGCAAACCTGATGTTCTTTCTATGATTTGTCATTTTCTGAGTATGAACACGCACACACAGACACACACACACACACAGAGACACACAGACACACATAGGCACTTTAGTAGGTTCTTCATTTCACTGTGCATCAATTGTTCACTATTATTTTCTTTTCTCCATTAACTCTCAAGTTAAAGAACTTGAAGAGCTGATGAGATTTGCCCCTTGTACTGGTCACCAATTTGGTGCCCTGACTGAGCAAACTATGTGGAAGGGTTACTGGTGCCTTGCTGAATACTACAAAAAATAGTGGTAAAGATCTTTCGTTAAAATGTCACATGAATACTGATTACTCCTGTTGCATGTCCCAGCCCTTATAATAAATTCTTTATTATCGACTCACCTGATAACCGCATTTGTTAAATTTTTATGTATTTGTGGTATTTTTCTCTATTTTCCTGTGGTTCTATCCATATCAATCGAAATTTGTCTCTGACTCTAAACTCATACAGATTAGGGTCCTTGATTATAATCTCTCCCGTACCCCATGCTGCATTTAATACTTGCTGCAATCATCTTATATATTTCTACGCAATCAAAACTTCAACCGACACTATATTTAAAATGCAGTTGCTGGCTGCTAAGGAGATTTTCAGAGCCAGATGCTGCCTTCCCTGTCCTTAAAGAAGAAGAAGGAATACACCATACCACACACCAAAAAAAAAACGGAGAATCACACTTAGAATGGCCTAAAAGAGCCATTCAAAAGAAAGTAAGCAGAACCGTAAACAAAAATGTCCTAGGGACAGAAAGGCAAAAGTGACTAATACTCTCCAGGAGAATTCAAAAGCATTTCACAGAGAAAGTGATCTTACAGCTTGATCCCAAGGAATGAATCATATTCTACAGGCAGAGAAAGGCAGAAGGGTTACTAGGTAGTTGGAACCATATGAGTGAAGACTCAGAGGCATGAAAATGCATGGAGTATAACTATGGAGCATAATTATGGAATATAATTATGTTTAAGGCATGACTCAGCTTTCTGAAAGTAGTATTTGTGTGTCATTAACCCAAAGGTTGAGAAAATTAATATTAAACTATCTTTGGTGTATAAGTAAATAATGGGTCTAACAATGTTTCAACTTTCTTATTTATATTAGTCTACCTTTCCCATCAATATGTTGTCACTAAAAATAAAATCAATAATCCATTTGCTGCAATGGGAAATCTGGAAATAAGGACATCAATTATAGAATGACACTGTTCTAGGAGAACCTTTTTTTTTGCAGTTTTTGGCTGTGGCTGGGTTTGAACCCACCACCTCCAGCATATGGGGCCAGCATCCTACTCCTTTGAGCCACAGGCGCTGCCCTCAAAAAGAACCTTTTTCTTGCCCACAAAGGAGTCTCAGTTTGGAGACTCCATCAGAACATAGGAATGCCAAGTGCCCTGATGCCAGCACCAAGGGAAAAGAGGCCAGACATCTTCACTAGAACACAGAAAGCTGTTTGCTACCATTTAAATTACAACGGTTTTTCCATTAATACCAGTAACAAGTCACTAAGCTTGCCTAAAGTTGGGTGCTAGGCAGGGGCAGTAACATAAACAGATAGCAATGCCTTCGTTTTGCCGGGGTGGGGAGATCTTCGTTTTGGATTAAAGTATACATTATTTTAAAAAATAAAGATCCAAGAGAATCCTGGGTACATACTACATGATGGTTTCAGGCTGCGAGAACAGAAGCACAGAGCCAACAGTGGGAGATGTTTATGTGCAGGGAAAAGATTTGAAATGGAAGTTGCTCTGAACAGTGAAATGAGCTCTCAAGTGGAGCTGAAAATGGAGACAGGATAAAATGCAGAGTGGAGCTGGAACAACTCAAACGGAAATCAGCATGCCCAGAGTGGATTTCCTGAAACCTCTTCAGTCAAGTAGAACAAAACAGCAAAGAAGCAATAAAAGAATAAGTGACCTAGAATTATTGGCCTCATCAAGCATAACCTACTGCACAGGGCTGGTTTCAGAAGCAGATGTAGAGAAAGTACAGCCCCACCCTGCTTTCCTCGCTGTAGATGATCTTTTAAGCTTTGTTATCTGACAGGACACTATTGAATGTGTAAAATGTTATTACAAGAATCATGTAAGTAGAAATCTGTCTCTTGGTACAATATTGGGAAATGTCATTTGGCTACAGGTTTGTACCATAATAAAGTTGCCCATAAATACATGCTGTAAACACAGAAGCCAAGAAATAAATGATTTTGGTGTTATACCCAGAGGCTAAATGATAAATTGATGCTATGCTATTGTGAAGAGTTAAAAAACAAACAAACAAACAAAAAAAACAGTAAGTTAGTTGACCCTTGCTGGGTTACAAATAACCATAAAAAGACTATTTTTTAAAAACTGAGAGATTAAAAAAAGCCTTGGGGCTTTGCAGTGTTGCTTGTAGAGCCCACTAGGTTCACGCTTATTACTCTGTGTCCAGAACTACCTGAAACTACCTAACACTACCTGAAAATTCTGCTGTCATTTGTACAGTTGCAATTCGTGTGTTGCCTTTAAAAAAATAAACACTTTCTGCCAAACCCAAATGAGAAATAGTGAAACCAATTTTAATTTAAGACTTGTCTCTTCATGTACTAGATCGTCTAAAAAATTACTCATCTCTTTATCACACTGCATGGCCAAGGCTTCCAAACCCTTCTCAAGCAAGCCCCACCTCTTCCACAAAGTTCCCATGTGATCACTCCCTGGTATGGCAATGATCAGCAGGGAGATGTTCTCCATTCTGATCACTCCCAGGAAAACCCGTTTACATGAAATGACGCTACATTAAACTTCATGGTCAGAAGAGCATAAAGAAAGCAGGGGCATCTGAAGTCAGAAAACTTGGACTGGAGCCCTTGTACCAGTGATGTGTGTCCTTTCATTCATCTCATGGCAGCACTGAGCCTGTTTCCTTTTGTAGCAAATGAGGACTTCCCTGAGAGGCCCACTGTGTGACTCAACGAGTTCATCCACGTGGGAGAACTTTGCAAAACAAAGTGCTCTACAACACTAATTATTATTTCAGAAATATTTGGGGAACAGCTATTGTATCCCCAGCATAGTTTTGCACTCTCCATGGTATTCACAACTGAAGAAGGCAAATGCCCAACTCTCGGGGCTCTTTGGCCAGGTGTGATGGCTCACGCTGTAATCCTCGCACTCTATGAGGCTGAGGCCAGTGGATTGCTTGAGCTCAGGAGATCAAGATCAGTCTGAGCAAGAGTAAGACACCATCTCTACTAAAAATAGAAAAACTAGCCAGGCATTGTGTCAGGTATCTGTAGTCCCAGCTACTCAGGAGGCTGAGGCAAGATTGCTCAAACCCAAGAGTTTGAGGGTACTGTGAGCTATGATGATGCCAGGGCACTCTACCCAGAGCAACAGAGTGAGAATCTGTCTCAAAAAAAAAAAGGGGGGGGGACCTTAAAATACAGTAGAGGAATATAGACCTGGACATAAATCATCAAAACACAGGATAGTAAACAACAATATCTCCAGGACTTCAACTCAGTTTGACAAACATTCATGAAGCAGGATCTTGAGATACAAAGTTTAACACAATAGGTCACTGTCACCTGCCCAGTAGGAAAACAGACACACACTACAAGGGCATACAAAGCAGGTAATGCTGACACTGTAAACAAACAAAAAAAATGCATACCAGGAATCAGTTAGATCTCAGTACATAAACACCCAGAAGGGCTTTGACCTAAATATTCAATGGTGAAGTTTGATGGGAGGTGTCAGAGCTTAGAATCTGTTTCCAAAGATTAGGTTTCTACTTCCAGACAAGATGAAAATGACCAGATCTGGTACCGAACTGACTGGCTCAGTGGGGCTGGGAAGAAGTGGATGAGATTCAACTGAGCTGGGAAAACATCTCAGTGAGAAATTAATGCAGAAGTTAATAACTTCTGCAAGGCCATGGAAGAGACCAAATTGCAAAAGGGGGAGAAGAGAGTAGTGTCAGCAGAGGTCATGGAGCTAGGAAATGGGAAAAGCTAAGACCGTGGATAGGGGAGGGCAGGATTCTTTGGGGGGAGTAGGTTGTTTTTGAAATAGTAATTTCAAACTGGCTAACATTTGTATGGTATTCACTACCTGCCTAAGTATTGTTCTAAGCATTCTACCTAGATTAACTCATTTATTGTGCAACATTCCTAAGTGGTAGATGCCATTACCCCCACTGCAGTGATGCTGAAACTGACATGGGGAAGAACTGACCACATCTGGGCACAGAGAGAGAGAGAGTGGCGATGAAGGGCCATTAGAACTGAAAATAGGAAGAACTCTGGAATCAGGGGTGTTTATCATTTCCCTTTCTGTCCTTTTCTTTGACTCCTAACTTCTCTCCACAATAGGCATTATCACTTTTATAATCAGGAAATTAAACAATATAAAAATAAGAGATCACGTACGTGGCTTATGTTGCTTTTTGGATTAGTCCATGTTTCTTCTAAGTAAAAATAAGCTTTCTATTGAGAGAGTTAGCTCCCTGAGAGGAGGAATGGTACCTCATTTCTCCTTTCCCCCATCAACTAGTACCTGTTCTATGTGTATGTATTTTTTTATGGAAATCTAACCATGAATGTGTGTGTGTGTGTATTTTAAAGGGAACAAAACCCCAGCAAAACCAAAACCCTTGTCAACATTGCCCTAAATCAGCTTTCAGTATAATAACTGCCCTATATTACTGCCCTTGAGTACTTTCATGATCTGTTTTGAATTCTCATTCCTTCCTTCCCCTCCTCCTTCCATCATCCCACTTCCTATCACCGCTGCTCTCAGACCTTAGAAAAGAAGGAAAGACTTCTGGGACCAGCCAGCTGGCAGGTTTGTTCTGTTATTGGCTCTTACTGCCCCGTATGGGGGATTCACAAGACTTGGATATCCACATAATGAGTTGAGCATACTGTCATTTGTTTTCTTGTCATTGTCATAGGCTTAGGTGGAGTCGTAGATTATTCATTTATTTATTTATTTTGCAGTTTCTGGCTGGAACCAAAAACTGCGCCACCTCTGGTATATAGGGCCGGTGCCCTACTCCTTGAGCCACAGGCGCCACCCCATGAGTTGTAAATTAAATTGCAACATTTTAAATATAGTCTTTAGCTAAAATTTAGCTTTCCCTCAAGATATTGGTTATTGAAAATGGTTGTTTGCTGATTGGGAGGCTGAGGCAGGAAGGTCACTTAAGCCCAGGAGTTTGAGGTTGCAGTGAGCTGGGATGATGTCACTGAACTCTAGCTGGGGTAACAGAGCAAGACCTGTCTCAAGAAAAAAAAAAAAAAAAAAAAATATATATATATATATATATATATATATATATATTAGAATCAACTGGGGATCTTTTATAATTCAAATGCTTGGCTCCATCCATAGAGATTCAGATTTAATTGATCTGGGATGGACACTGGACATCAGTATTTTTTAAATGCCTCCCTGACACCTCCATCCTTTACCAATGAGTCTAAGGTTTAGTTAGTCATGTTGGGAACCACTGGAATACGGTCAATCAAAAAAACATGAAAATTTTGGGAGTGATTGAATATATAGTATGTCTTTGTTTTTGGAATGAATTTTAGATCTCACTTTTTTAATTAAGATAAGGATTACATCTGAGGTTAAAATAGAGTCAAAGCTATTCACCAAATTATGTCTCTCCTTCTACAAAAGGGCACATAAACATTAACTAAAACGGCTCTTCCAGGGCTGCTCTAGGGACTTACCAAGCAATCTGACCTAGTTATCTTCACACCAGCTATATGTAGCATCACTAAACTTGCTAATGAGGTAGCAAAGTAGTTTGGGAGGAAAAATTATCTTTACATGCTAATGAGACTCTGAGCCAAGAAAGCAAAAGAAGCATATTATTGCTGAAGGTAATTAGGATAAGACTTAGTTACTTTTTTTAAAAAGTCATCTAGGCAAAGAGGTTACATAATTCTGGCCTTGAACACCAGGATATTATGAGCAGCTTTGGGATACAGAAAGCCACTCCAGACTTTATTTTCTGGTTTCCAAGTATGGGATAGATTATTGTTCAGTAAGTCAAAGTACAGAATATTCATAGTTAAAATAACAAAACTTTTTACCCCTCAGTTACAAGTAGAAACTGGAGAATCACCACCCCAATTCAGGGGCCACAAATGAAGATAAATCCTGCTTCAAAGTCTTAGTTATAGGCTACCTGCAGCAATGATCGCTACTTAGTTCTTTGACTTTGTTTGCAGCTACATTTCATTCGTGGTTGGTTTCATTTTCAAGTTGGGCACCTAAATTAAGCCCCTGTCCTCCAGGGGCAAGCAATGTACAGAAGGCAGTGAAATGCAATTCTTTTTTCCTGCAATGTACAGAAGGCAGTGAAATGCAATTCTCATGTCACTTACTCTGAGTGGTTCTTCGTCTTGTGAAATCGCTAGGATTAGGTTCATGCATGTTGTCTTCGCACAAACTTGCATTTCATCCTCAACAAAACAAAGTCTCGAGAGCGACCTATTCTTCCCAGTTTGCCTGCCCAATGCCTTCTCAGTGTTAGCACTTGAATGTCCACATCCTTCAAATGCCCTCTACCTCTGACCCAGACAAATCAAGACAGGTGTTACCCTAAAAACAGCCAGAATCAGAAAAAAGTCTGGAGTAGACTTTGCTGCTAACAAATGTGTAAGGTTAACTGTTTTTTTTTTGTTGTTGTTGTTGTTTTTTTACCCACAAAAGCACAAGGTTTATTGCACCAAGACTATTGTCCCAATATTATAATATAAAGAAACTGAAGCTCCAGTAAATTAAGCCACCAACCTAAGATCACACTGGTTGACATTCAAGCCCAGTTCTGTCTGGCTTCAAAGGCTGTGTTCATTCCATTTCACTCTCTACCTCTTGCATTGCGAAGTCCATCAAGCATAAGAAATTTTAATAAAAGCTACAGAGAGGATATGTTGTTAGAGCTAATATAAAAAGAAGGTAATAAAATATAGAATAAGAATGGATATAACAAAATGTCAGAGTCTGTGTGAATTTAACAAAATATAGGGAAGAAATAAGACAACCAGCAACTAATTGATGGATTGCAAATTACCCAAAATCAAATTCATAAGATTCTTTGTAACATCCTTTCAAGTATTTGAATAAAACACCACCTTAGGTAAAAAGAATTTGCTATCTACTTGAATGAAATATTTTCTTCCTAATTATTTCTCCTCAGAGTGAGTAAGAATATCTAGTGTAAATATGATTTGTTGCCTCAATTCTGGTCCTTTGATTTATCCCATATAAAGCAGAATAGGGTCATAAAGCTGCTATTTAAGAATTGTCTAAAAGGCACAAAAACTGTTGATTTATCATTGAAATCCTAACTATGCAGATTGGTGCTTAGCAAACATTTAAATCTAGGTTAAGTCAGTCCCTATTTTCGCACTAACATAATTTTAAGGATATTGCCAAAGAAATTCATGTCTGCTGCTTCGTAGTTGACGTCATTTTGACGTTTCTAATGTCTCCCAACTCATCAGTCCCATTAACTGCTGTCTTCACTGGGCCCTTGCAAATGTGCTCTCCAGAGAAGATTTCCTTCTCGTAGCTATACATTGAGAGAAGGAGTTGAGTCCATTAGAGTTAATGGTAGCTGGTCCTGAAGTGTGACGGCTAATGGCAGGGTGTCCATATGAATCTCTCAGTAACAGCAGAGAGACAGATTTTTTTGTGCTGACCTTCAATTGACTTTTTTTAAAAAATATGTGCTCTTCCTTCACCCCATCTTAAGGCTGTTCAGCAACTTTTTAAAAATTTTAACTACTTAGTTGTGGGCAGACTACCAGATTTACAAATGGTAGAATCAACAACCAGCCCTAAAATCATCAGGGCTCAATTATACCCAAAGTGTTTAATATTGTGACTTACCAAATAAATACTGCAGCAATCTTCTGGAAACGTTTAATAAAATACCTTTACGATACCATTTCTTTCTAGCTTTAGGACATATCTTTTCTCAGAGAAGATCTAGACACAGCACATTTCAGAGTTTTCTATAAAGGTCTTTTTCTGAGGAGAGCCTGCGCGGCCTTTACTTTGGTATGGAAATGAGGCACCCCTAAAATGTTATACCCATCAAAACTGACAAGGTACTCCTTGGCAGCTTTTACCAATTACCCATGATAGACCATAAGGGATATAATTTAGCCTTCCTGGATTAGATACTCTCTAAAACAATGGTCCCCAAACTCTTTGGCACCAGGGACTGGTTTCATAGAAGACAATTTTTCCATGGTCGTGGGGGACAGGGAGGAATGGTTTGGGAATGAGTTGAGTGGATTACATTTACCTCAGATCATCAGGCATTAGACTCTCATAAGGAGCAGCCAGCTTCTAACAGGTCCGTGGAGTTGGGGAATGACAGCCCTAAGAGATACACAGGGTTTCCTGGTAACAAGGATGACTTCCTGTGAACTTTATGCATAAACTGAATAGACTTTCACAAAGTTTTATACTCATATTTGTGGGCATGAAAAGGTAGGGCTGGGAATTGTCAACTGGCTGAAGAAGAATGTAAAAGACTCAAGGGTGGGGGAGGAGGTTGAGCTCCTTTAACTTTAAATTAGGTACTATATACATATTTGGCATAATCTAATAGTGTTACCAGATTTTTAAAAAAATCCTTATAACTGCTTCATCTGCACTATCAGTGGAGAAAAGTGACAAGACACGCCTGCAAGAAAAGAAAACCGACTTTTATAATTGCAATGCCTAAAAGCTCCCGAAACTCTCAGTAGTTGTATTGTATCTTTTTATTAGGCCAGTAAGTATGCAGATGTGTTCCTTCTTCAGATTCCTTCTTCATCCTCAAGGGGGAAAAAAATAACGTGCAAGCTTCACTTTACTCTGGGAATTCATGAAGAATGTATGAATATTCTGAATAGTGACAAAAATTAAACCACACACACAGGAAAAAATCTCTAATTATTCTGCACAAAAACTCAATTCTAAGAGTTAAAGGCTAGGTACTAGTTCCAAATATAAATTTAGAGCACACCAACACACATGTGTAATTATAAATTACAGGTCATGTTTCCTCTTTCCCTATGCTCTTTACTACATCAATCATTATACATCAAGAAGACAAGATGGGGCCCAAATGGACATGTTAATTGCACATACCAGTAGAGTTGTCATGTTTCCATAGTATGAATGAAATTGCAAAGCTACTAATTAAAACTACTGATTAAAATTAAAACTACTACTTCATGTGTTTTTTAAAAGTGCACATTTTTACACAGGAATCTGAAAGTAAACAGAACAGAAATAACTCCTGAGCTAGTTGTTGAGTAGAGAAGTTGGTTTTTACAGTTTTCATTTTCTTAGGAACTCATAAGCATTTTTTTTTAAAGAAACTAAGAATTCGTAGTTGCATGGGCTGGGATAGAGTTGGGGAGGGGAGGGATAAACTGGAAGAATCTAGTATTCAGTGCTTTGAGATTTTCACCAGCGGTGAAACAAGTTGAAATTAGCTAGAAAGAAAGAAAGAAAGAAAGAAAGAAAGAAAGAAAGAAAGAAAGAAAGAAAGAAAGAAAGAAAGAAAGAGAAAGAAAGAAAGAAATTAGGTTGAAAGATTCTCAAAATACCTTATATCTGTTAGCAGCAAACTGTGAGTCAGATTCATTGCATTCCTCTGAGAGAGCAAAACAGGAAGTAATTTTGGAATCTAATAATGTTTCTTTTCTATCATATACTTAGAGAGTCTTGACTTCATAATTAAAATTGTTATCTTTCTCAGTTATCATGTAAATATCTTCTCCATATCCTGAATATTAGCGTTTCATAACAATCTCCTAGGAGAGGCTTGTCAGATACAACGTTGTCACACCCAGGCAAGGCAAGTCACATAATATGCATTAAATGGCAATTCACAGCAGACAACAGTGAGGAAGACTGGAAAAGCTCAAACCCATTTCAAAGCAGGTGTCAGCATCCATATTGGGGCATGTGGTCTACTGATGATATTAATTAAGCTATCTAAACAAACTGACAAAATGATTACATAGTGCTTTTATATGTACAAACACAATAAAAATGATTAAAACTTGGCACTATTGCTAAGTACAAAATCCAGGGCAAGCTGACACATATATGCAATTGCATATATAAAACTTTACTCCTTAAACTAGAGATATGGGGAAACAGGGCAACTTACCCCAGTGCCCTCCTACAGTGGAGGGAACTTGAGGAAACTGAAGCCCACTTTTTGTTGGCACTTTAGGTCTTAATATTTATCATCTTTTAAAACTATTTCAGGGCTAAGGCTGGGAATGGTGGCTCACGCCTATAATCCTACCACTCTGGGAGGCCAAAGAGGGTAGATTGCTTGAGCTCAAGTGTTCAAGACTACCCTGAGCAAGAGCAAGGCCCCATCTCTAAAATAGCTTGGCATTGTGACAGGCACCTGTAGTCCCAGCTACTTGGGCGGCTGAGGCAAGAGGATTGCTTGAGCCAAAGAGTTTGAAGTTGCTATGAGCTATGATGCCACAGCACTCTACCAAGGGCAGCAAAGTGAGACTCTGTCTCAAAAAAAAAAAAAAGAAAGAAAGAAAGAAAGAAAGAAAGAAAGAAAGAAAGAAAGAAAGAAAGAAAGAAAGAAAGACTGCAATGGTTGAGGTAAGGAAAATGAAGCTCATCTCCAAGCTATACTAACTGTTAAGAAGTGTGAATAAGCAGAGAGTTGACCCTACCTGCAAGCTAACATAATAGCTGGGCAGATGGAGTCTTCCTTGCTCAGTAACCTGGCCCTGACCAACAAGACTTCAGAGTAACCAGATGCCCCTGAAGCAAGCACAGGAACATCTGGCACTTGGGGGCATGACACAGGGGACTCTTGTTTTCTTTAGGAAAAGGTCAGGGAATGGTCAGGGAGAACTGTTTTGGGCTAAGGTGTATTTGGGTTATGTGCATTGGGAAAGGAGACTGTGAGCCGTGAGAAATGTTACTTGTTGACAAAGGATTGTAATACTTTCTAATAAAAACCCTGTAGGACCTGGGGAGCTCACTCTGCAGTGTGACAGTGAGCCCCTGTCCTTGCAGCTTGTACTGATCATCCGTGTCCTGTGGTCCATTTCCCCAGAGAAACACCAACAGCTGGTATAGCATAGATTCACAGAGCCTGGCCAACAAAAACACAAGATTCCTAGGTCAGAAACAAATGATGGTGCATCACTCATGAAAATAGCTGTAGCCAGAGTATACAAGCATTTGTGCTGGTCCCACAGGGTAAAGTGAAGAAGACCAAGAAGTAACACATGCTGTACAGTAGAGGGGCATGTTGCAGGAGAGTTGAGGGCAACCAAATCTTTTATAAGAAACATTAAGCCTGATAGACCTTGGCAAGGAGGCATATTTATTATGCTGGAGAGTAATGAAATTCGATTTTGCTCCACATAAAGACACTTACCAATATCTTCCAAGACTCTTTACTATAGAGACATCCTTGAGCAGATAATCCAGAACAAAGACTGTGAGTACCTCTGTTCATTAAATGTGCAGAAACTTAAATGACCCATGGAGAACTGCCTCCCAGTTTGCCAATGAAAACTCCACATTGATAGGTGGGGCTCATGGTTCTTTCTTCAAAGCTGTCCAATTGAAGCTTAGGATGGCACATACTATCTTCCTTGGAAACTCCACTTTCACCTCCCTAGTCCCAAATTCCCCCCATTTTTTCCTTCTTGCATCCCAGTGGCTTCCCCATATTGATTCTGCTAGACCTTCTCTTCAGTCTTATGTTCAGTCCAGTTCCTGAGCCACTTGCTCTCAGCCCTGATCTTAGCTTCACCTCTGATTCAGGTGTCCAGCCCATACCCTCTGGCAAGATGGTCCCATAGGTAACCCTCCTATAACAACTGCCTCACCTAACCAGTGCTGGCTGAGGGTACGATCAGCACCCTGATAAAGAGACTTCTCCCCTTAGAGAGCACATATTGGCTGAAACTCATAGTGTCTAGGGCTACATAGGACAACCTATAGGTCAATGGAAAATCTTGACGGGAAACTGGGATTGGGTTCGGCCTGCTCTGGCTTATTTTTATATGAGTCTGGGGCAAAGAGAAACCCATCCTGTGCATATGCAATGTTAGTTAATGCTGTTGGGAAAGTCTTCGGTCTGCAAAGCCAATGTGTTGCCATAAAAACAGGTCTCCATTGGAAACACATCCAATCAATTTTGAAATTGTCATTTGAACACCTTCATAAACTAGAATGAACCCAACAGATACAGATATCCAGAATGTCAGAATTTAAGTAATAAGAACCATTTTATTCTTTTATGTAATTAGTTTAAAGTCAAGAAATGAAGATTAAAGAAACCAAGTTAGATATACAGATGCTTCTCCACTTTCAGTGGGGTTACATCCTGATAAACCCATCATAAGTCAAAAATGCCATTATGTCAAAAATGCATTTAATACACCCAAACTATCAAACATCATTGCTTAGCCTAACCTGTGTCAAACATGTTCATAACACTTACATTATCCTAAAATTGGGCGAAATCACACAACCCAAAGCCTGTTGTATAATAAAGTTGTGACTATCTCATGTAATTGTCGAATAATCTACTAAAAGTGAGAAACAGGATAGTCATATTCTAAATGTATAGTTTCTGCTAAATGCAGATCACGTTCACACCATCATAAAGTTGAAAAACTAAGTTGAACCATTGTAAATCAGGGACCATCAGTACATGGGAATAGAAAGGTACTCAAAATAAGAAAAGTCATTCTTGATTATTTTATTCTTGAAACAAGATTAAAATAGAGTATCATATACCCTTTAAAATGGCAAGATTATGTTTCAAATGACTACATGATATTAAGAATACAATATGGGGGAAAGGGTTTGGTTATTCTCCTTAGCACAGAAACCTGTAACTATATTTATTTTTAAAATTCCAATTTTTAGAGTACATTTGTTATACTTTGTTTTCTCCTTGAAGATATTCTAAACACTTGATATTCCCAAATGAAAAGTTATTCGGATTTATGTAGCACATGAAAACAGAGGCATAGTTTTAAAATAAGGAAATCCCCAGAATTTAGGGACCTGATCAGAAAATTTTCCACTTCAGAATTTATGATAAGAAAAACAAAATTAATAAGAGGAGCTATCAGTAAAATAAGTTCATCCCAAGTGATTATTAGTTCATGTGTTGCCAAAAAAAAGTAAGTTTTTCCAAATTTCTTCTTGGAATTCATATTATTTCATTAACATTTAATCAGGAAAATATAAATATGAACTACGTAGAGCAAGACTGTTCCATGCAACTTTCTGCGATGATAGATAGACATGTGCTGTAGCCTGTACTTTTCAGCGTGAACATCTGGGTATTGACCACTTGAATGTAGCTAGTGCCTGAGGTGCTAAACGTTTTTCATTTAAAATGTCAATTAATTTACATTTAAATTGTGATATGTGGCTAGTGGCTACCATTTTATAGCTAATACTCGAAGAATTGGGGTCACACTGATGAGGTTCACACTCCCATTTCACTGTGCATTCTCTTACTCTTCTCCGGTGTTGGTTTGATGTCAAGAGTCAATGTGTTATGATTGTTTGCTATATGAATCTGAGCAACTAGTATTATTATATCCCAGTTACAATCTACCAGCCACACGGTCAAATGGCTTCACCCCACAGACCCAATTTCATCTTCTAATCATGCTACTTTATACTATGGTTGTGAGAATTAAATGAAATAATGTGTTAAATGGCTTAGCACATACCCATCAAGTAGAAGAACTCTGGACATGTTAGATGCTATTATTAAATTGTTAGAACAATTGTTTAAGGAGAAGTATGGGTAAATGGTAGGAAATACTGGGGGAAATAGAATGAGGTTGTGATAATTTACACTAATTGAACCAAAAATATTGAGTCAGACCAATTTGTTCACCAGCATAATTTAAAACTTTTTAAACCCAGAGTGATTGCACCAAGATTTATGGAGATTCATCTTAACACAGTCTGCTAACTTTTCTTTTTCTCAGCAGCAGGCTTATTAGCCAAAAAACAAACAAGCTAACAAACTTTATAAATATCTATTCACCTTGTCTTTTTTTAGTAGGGGGGTACTCCCTCCTTATTTTCAGTACCTGGTAACAGAGGAAAGTTACGTAAAACAAACATATCACTGCAGGAAATTTTGTTTCCAATTATTTCAAGATGTGCAGAGGCTATCAATGACATATCCAGCTCTAAAATCATATTTCTAGCCCCAGTTTTACACATTTTAAAAGATGTCTTAATGTGAAACTCAAATAAACTTGTAACTCCCACATACATATTAACTACTTTTCTCTATTTTTATCTTGAATACAGTCCCAAAAGATAAAACATCTAGATTCTAAGGGCTTGGAGAATTCTTCTTTTAACATGGAAGAAAAAATGCTTCTGCAAATTTACAGAAATTCCTAAAGTCTGGGAAGTCTGAATTGGACTGCTGTTAGTTGTGGCTTAAAACAGTTTTATTTTATAAATGGACCTAGTGTGCCCTTCTTGTCATTTTTCTGGCATCTCAATAGCACACAAGGAAAGTCTTGTTTTTCCAGCAATGTCTGCTTAGTAAAGTCTAAGTAGGTCAGGGCAAGAAGCAAAAAGCTTTTCTTTCAGTGAGAAATTAAAAACTCCGAACTTCGTTTATATTTAAAGCGGCTTTCACTTGCCCGTTGTCGAACAGCAAACCCCTTGCTCCCAGATGTCTGCTCACAGATCCTGAAGAGAAAACAAAATTTAAACTGCAAGTACCAGATCCCTTGCTCCCAGATGTCTGCTCACAGATCCTTGAATCCTCAGCCTTCAAACTGCAAATTTTCTGAGATATTTTGTTCTAAATCACCCAGGCGATATCGAAGACATGGCCAAGTATCATCATATTTTACCAGGACTGCTAATGAGCAGTTAGTTCTAATTAATAGTCCACCTCTGGCAGAGAAGGTAACATGGCTTTGTGCAATTTTCAAGTACAGATTGGAGGAAGTGCAGTGCATTTGAAAAAGAAAAAAGGAAAGAACTGGTAGGATTGGAATTAGATTTAGAGAAAACAGGAAGACGATCCAGATCTGATTTTCCCAAATCCTCACAAATCAGACTATACAGGGTGCCTCTAAAGTCGCCCCACATAGGAAAAACAGTGAATTATAGCCAAATACACCTTTATTTACAAAATTTTACAAAATGTTTACATAATATTATCTATGTGTTGGCCACCTCTTTATAAAATTTTGTAATGAATATCTTGTACATATAGGTACATTTAACTAAAATTTCCCGTTTTCCCTATGGAAGGCAACTTTAGGGATATCGTATAGCTTCTAGAACTGTCAGGGGGCTTCAGATTACACGTGTGCTGTGTCCTTTTGCAAGGGATAATGCTTCTGCTGATCTGAACTTTCAATTAAAGCCAGTATCCAATGATAAAGATTTTAATAGTGACATTTAAACCCTTTATCATGCTAACATGTATAACGCAGATGGTAATTGGGATCTCCCACCTCCTTTGAGTTCTAGATAAACTTTCCTGGTCTAGGCAAGTCCAAAGCTTACCCTAGGACTTAGCTGATTGCCACATCCACAAATGTCTTTACTTCCCCAGGCATCAATTAAACCCAAAACAAACATTTTATCAATTTCTCCTACCCCATCCCCCCCACAAAAAATTCACTCAAAGAGAACATTCATGTGATTATAGAACTGACTGAAGTTTCATTGGCAAGGGTACCTGTGACCAAGGTCAGGTCTCACCTCATTCCACAAACAACTTAAAACACCTGTCATTATCTTCCTGTGCTCCCAAGTCATCTCTGTCCCCTACCATCAGGCAAAATGGGCCTATGGGAGCAAGGTGACCAGGGGACACAGATAAAAGTGTACCCTGCCACAGGCTGAGAAGCAGATGACAAGTGGCACCAGGTAAGACTGTCAGACCCCACAGAGCTCTAAACGATCCTCATGAGTCTTAATTCTCTGAAGCCTGTGCCTTACACGACCCTCACCTTGCAGTATGGGACCAGACTTTTTATGGCATAGGATAGGAAATGTAGGTACACTATCCCTCAGGAATGCTAAGAAATAAAATTAAACAGAATACATTTAGGTAAGCCAGAAGACCAGCCCCACTCCCCTGCCCCATTCCACACTGTCTCAGACCATCATGGCCCAATGAAGAAAAATACTTTCATATAACATGAAATGGTTTTCTGGGGTGGAGCTCCAGCACAACCTTTTAAGAAGTAAATTCCAGCGCACACACAAGTATTAACTACTACATCTTTAGGAAAGATATAAATGAGAAAAATGACCAACACACACACACAGATTTATAAGGAGGGGAAATGGTAAGAAATTAACCAGAAAAACTATCTGACCATGATTATGATTTCAAGGAAGGAAGAAAAGAAAGAAGGAAGGGAGGGAGGGAGGAAGGATCCTTTCCTTATCACTATCACCTAAGACCAATTTCTTGATCATTGAAATAAACACATTTAAATTAAAAATTAATCTTCCTGGTTAAACATGTTGTATGCACTAGCAGATACTGGCTTATTTCAAATTCTTAATTACTTGTATTTTCCCCTGTGGGAGGGATTTGGAAAGAATCCCTTTTAGAAAGTAAGCCATTTGGACAGGAAAATAATTATTAACACACTAAAGGCAGTATGTATACTTAAGAGAGCCTGTAATTGTAAGCCTAAATTGTAAGCTTGATTTAAGTGCTAAGCTAAATATGGCATCTCATCATATTTCTGTACCTGTGAGCCAATGCCACAGGAAAGCAAACTGAAATGAATGAAGTTCTTTTATTAATTTTCTAGTACAAGCAGTTTAAATATCACGCGGCGAAGTAATTTAAATTAGAACAGATGGAAATGCAGAATTCTTAAATAGACTCCTGCACGTTCTTCCAGGATTCAGAAGTCTCTTCTTTAAGCATCGAAGCCTATCTTAATATGATCCAATTGCTGATATCTGCTACTTCCATGGACCTTCCAAAATCTCTCTCTACTCTTGCACTGTCCAGCTCCTGATCAGACTCATTCATGGTGACTGAAGACAAAAGCAATTTTCTTTTTTCTTTTTTTTACTTGAGCATCTTTGCTGCTGAAACTTACCTCTGGTATTCACTATTCAAGCCAGAAATACTTTTGTTGATTTTTCAGGCTGCTCAGCTGTCACTCAGTAACTCCCAGACACCAGCCTATGTAATTACTCCAAGCCTAAGAGTCATAAACTACTCACAGCTTTTCAATTGCCTTTGGCTCCCAGCGGCTATTTTCTCTAATGTTTCCACCCCTCTTTCTTGTTTTAGCCATGATTTAAAAGATCTGTGGGATAATATTCTGTGGTAGGCAGACCAATGATCCTCTCAAAGATTTCTGCACCCTCATACCCAGAACCTGTGAATTTGTTATTACATGGCAAGACTTTGAAATGTGATAAAGTTGCTTATCAATTGATTTTGTATCAGTATCGCACACATTGGATGCTTCCATTCTTGTGATACTTGTGAAACCAAGAAGAATGTTTTTCAACCTCCTTCATATTAATATGGAATTTTTTTTAATGTGATAAATGTTATGCAGAGAGGTTATCCTGGATTATCAAAGTAGACCCGGCCTAATCACATGAACACTTAAAACCAGAAATATTTCACCAGCTGGAGTCAATCAGAGAGATGCAATGGAAGATAAAAGAGGCAGGAGAGATATAAGGCAGAAGAGGGGGTCAGGGAGGTTAGAATGTCAGAAGGGCGCAACCCACTATTGCTGGCTTTGCAGGCAGAGGGAGCCATGAGCCTGGGAATGCAGACAGTCTCCAACAGCTGAGAACCCCTGGGGCCAACAACAGTTGGGAAACAAAAACCTTCTTCCTGCAACCAGGTGGAACTGAATTCTACCAACAGCTTGAAGGAGCCTGGAGCTGAATGCTTTCCCAACCCCTCCAGGTTCCTCCAGATAAGATCTCGGTCACCCACCACCTGGATTTCAGACTCTGGCACCCAGAGAAGAGAAACCAGCTGAGCCTACTAGACATAACTCACCCTACAAAACTGTGAAATAATAAATCTGTGCTGTTTGTGGTACTTTATTTACAACATCAATACAAAACCAATACCAATTCTGTTACCTGGAGTAGGGTGCTACTGTAACAAACACCCAAACACATAGAAACAGTTTTGAAATCAAGCAGTGAATGGTGGCGTAAACAATGTTGAGGAACATAATCGAAAAAGCTTAGATTACCTTGAATGTGCTATTAGTAGAAATACAGACTTGAACAATGCTTCTGATGAGGGAAACTTCAGGAAGGAGAATCCTTGTTCTAAAGGGGCAGAAAATTTGGAGACATGGTGTCCTGCAGTTACATGGAAGGCAGAACTTATAAGTGGAAAACCTGGTGATTTAGCTGAGGAAATTTCTAGGCAACATATTGAAAGGTGTGAACTGGTTTTTTATGCTGCTTGCAGTAAAATGCAAAATAACAAGAGATCAATTGAGGGAAGAACTTTTAAAAAGGAGCCAGTCAGGTACTTCATGATTTTAGAGATCCTATACCTACATAAATAAAAAAAGAATAAGATTAAGAGATTCACAGCCAGGAAAGCATGTTATAGAGAAAGAAGAGAAAGAATCCAGGGTGTGACTGCCTGTGCGGAACATTTTGCAATTGCCTTAGAAAACTCAGAAGGTCATAACATTAACTTACACAAAAGGTGACTTGAGGAGATGAAAGGTGTGACTCATCCATCTCTTTGCCAACTCTGCAGAAGCCATACATAGAGATAGGATTATCTAGGAACAGATCTGCATGCAAGGTAAATCTCCCTGACATACATGGGGAGCTCACAAAGTTCTTGTGAATATTAAGACAGTAGCAATGCTGCCAGCTAGGATTGAAAGAGGCAAAGGCAGTACAAAATTTTTAAAAACTGTTCAAAATTTTGATCAGTTCATCCAAATTCTACCAGCAGAAAACTGGCTGCTATTGTCTCAACATTGGTATCCCCTCAATTTGATATGTTTCTATCCGAACCTCTCAGGTTACAGTGTTAGATTGTGGGCCCTTTGGGGAGGGAATTAGGTCATGAGGCCAGAGCCGTCATGAATGGGATTAGTGCCCTTATTAAAGAGGGCCCAGAGAGCTGCCTTGCCCTCTTACCATTGAGAATGCAGCCCACAGGTGCCATCTATGGGAAATAGACCTTCACCAGACACCGAATCTGGGGGTGCCTCAACCTTGGATTTCCCACCAAGGGAAAACAATCTTTATTAAATAGTTTATATACTGCCCAGTTTATGGTATTTTTGTTATACTAGCTACAATGGACTAACACACAGGCTTCTGCAGTACGCAGCAGCAATTGCGACTCACCTTCCACAAAAAAGGAGCATGACTCAGAGGAGGGAACCAAGAGCACTGGGGGTGGAGCCAAGAGACACAGAGGGCTTTGACTTTTCCCCCCAGACCTTAAACTCTAATGGAGTTTGCCTCTCGGTAGTTCAAAATAGCTTGGAACCAATGACTCTTTTTATCCTTCCATTTTCTTCCTTTATGGTCCCTAATGTCTACAAGCATTAGTCTGTGCCTGCCATGCCATTGTATGTTTGGAGCAGATAACTTGTTCCTTTAGCTCCTCAGGTCCAAGGATTGAGAGGAGTTGTGCTCTGGGAAGAACTACACCCAGAGTGCCAATGATGCATAATGTAGATTACTTAGGTGGTTAGATTTAGGCAAGTTGGTAAAATTGAGATGAGATTTTGAATTGAAATTGATGCTGTAATGGGATGAGATTTGGGGAGATCATTGGATGAGATAAATGTATTCTCTATATGGGATGGATATGCATCTTTGGGAAAAGGAGGGGGACTGCAAAATAATGACCCCTCCCCACCAAAGATTTCCGCATCCTAATTCCCGAAATAATGTTACTTTGGATGGCAAAAGGAAAGGGACTTCACCAATGAGATTATGGAACATTAAAATAAGGATATTATACTAAATTATTCAATTGGGCCATATATAATACCTTGAGTCCCTAAAAATTGGAGAGTAAATCGGAAGAGTTAATTAGACAGATGCATCAGGAAAGAAGGCAAAAAATGAGACTAAAGGATTGGGCGGAGAGCTCCTAAGAATGGGAAAGATGGGAACTACAAATGTTGCCCACCATAAATATGGAGAAAGAGGACTACAAGTCAGAGAATGCAAGTAGACTCCAGAAGCAGAAAACAACGGCCACCTACCCATCCCCAGCCAACAACCAACAAGGAATGAGAATCTCAGTCCTTTAATCACATGGACCTTAATTCTGCCAACATCATGAAGGGGACAGCAAGTAAATTTTCCTTCAGAACTTCCAGGTAAGATCTCAGGTTAGCCAACTACTTGATTGCAGCCTGGTGGTGCCTTGAGCCCTACCAGACTTCAGAGCTATATAACTGTGTACTCATACGTTTACATTATTTTAAGCTACTAAGTGTTTGTGATAATTTGTTACCACAGCAGTAAACAACTAATACCTATTCACTTTCATAATTCACCAAATCTGGAGGTGCCTCAATCCTCTAATCCTTATTAAGAAGATTAGATCCTTTCTATCTTTCTAATAGTCTAGTAATAATAATCCCATACCTCCTTCATGTAAATTATAATCAAAGGATCATTCTAAATGGCTTTGTCTTTCACAGAAGTAATTTCAAAAATGTATCTTATGCCTTTTGCTGAATGTTAGAATGGTCTCTATTATTTGCTATTCTTTTTAGGATAATCAATTCACAGATTTAAGATCTAAAATGTACTTTTCCAAAATTGGGCCAAACCCAAAAGTGTGTAGTACATTCATGACTTTCTCCCTTGAATCATGAATGGTGAATGTGAGTTCCAGAAAAATCAAAGTGAAGTGCTAAAGAAGAGCTCTCTGCTAAATCAAGAGACCTGAATTCTAAGTTTAGTTCTGTCATTAAAGAGTCAGGAAGCCTCTTTGAAGAGAACCCAGTTAACCTCTCTGGATCACATTTTCTTCCTTTTTATAATAAAGGGGATGGAAAGTCAGAAAGGCTTCCATGATGAAGTACTGCTTGGTTGAAGTCTGGAAGACTGGTAGCATTAATGAGGCAATTGGATAGGTGCATTAAAGGAGACATTCAATTCAGAAGACTCAGCACACCCTGTTTTATGCCACCTGCTATGACATTACTCACGAATTTAGTGACCAAAGAAAAAGCAAAGCCAGAACAAATAACATGGCCTGCAAATGGGCCTAGAAGAATGAGCACCATTTGCTGGCAGTGTTACCTCTGGAGAATGCTAATAGGTGAGGGCTTAGGGAGTAGTGTTTAAAGGCATAGACTTTGTTGCCAAATCTCTTAACTTTAAGTCTTGGCTCTGTCACTTACTATCTGTGTGTTTCCTCTAGATACCTCAGTTTCCTCATCTGTAAAATATGTGTATTGCTTAGGACAGATCTTGGCATTGTGCATTATATAAATTTAGCAAGCACTATATAAATATTCACCATTTCTACTGTTATAAACAGAATTATGATCCACACACACACACATTGTGCAAAAGCCTAACTCTCAATTGGGAGGTAATTAGGTTCATGAGGTCATAAGAGTGGGGCCTAGTGACAGGGAATTCACATCCATATAAGAAGAGAATCCAGTGAAAAGGCATGTGGCAGTCAGCAAGGGAGAAAGAGAGCCCCCACCAGATTCTGGCTATGTTGGCATCCTTATCTCAGACTTCTAGACTTCAGACTTGTACAAAATATTTATTTCTGTTGTTTGAGCCATCCAGTCTATGGTTGTTAAGGCCAAATACAATTACCAATATAATTATTAAGGAAAAAGTTACTCTTTGCTCTGGAGCTCCTGCTTTACTCAACTTTTGTATAATGAGAATATAATAATGCATCCTATTATAAATAAAAATAAATTAAATCAAAACAAGAAAACAAAAAGTTTACAATAACTCATCCCTCCAAATTTAGAACTTGACCAATTGCAGGTTGAATGAACTATCAATTAAAGACATCAACAGACAGTTCCATCAACACTCACTCCCACTTTGTAAGATGTCCTATTGATCCACTTGTCAACTTTGAAGTAATCGAATTAACAAGTATTACAGATAAAAGATCCTTTAGAATAATGTTAGAAATTTTTAAAAAGTATAAAAATGCTGTTCTTCTGATGACATTTAGATACACATAAAGTTCAACAACTACTTTAAAGAATGATTTTATAAAAAAAAGATTCATGTATCTGAAAATAAGATTGCAACTCCTCTTTTCTTCTAATTCCATTTGCCTGAAAAAATGTCTTCCAACCCTTGACTCAGAGTTTTAATTTGTCTTTTGAATCCAGGTGTGTTTCTTGTAGACAGCAAATGGATGGCTCGTGTTTTTTAATCCAGTCAGCCAACCTATGTCTCTTCAGTGGGGAATTCAAGCCATTAACATTTATTGAGATAATTGATAAGTGTGGTAGTATTCTATTCACCTTATTTGGTGAGAGTCCATTGCTTAGTTTTATCTTTTGCATCAGTGTAGAGGTTAGATTCTGTCCTTTAATTTCTGAGTTCTTACTTTGCTGCTGATCCATTGTGATGGTCAGTGTGTAGAACAGGTTGAAGTATTTCCTGTAGACCTGGTCTTGTTGTGGCAAATTTCCTCAGTGTTTGTATATCTGTAAATTATTTGATTTCTCCATCAATTTTAAAGCTTAGCTTAGCAGGGTACAGAATTCTGGGCTGGAAATTGTTCTGTTTAAGTAGATTAAAGGTAGATGACCATTGTCTTCTTGCTTAGAAAGTTTCATTAGAGAAGTCTGCAGTCACTCT